>JAFIDM010006090.1:15183-57100 GCA_023159025.1 Thereuonema tuberculata
TAGCCACTGATCCAGGAATAAGTAGTTGGACAATACCGAGAGTAGAAAAGATTTCGCATACAACTCTTTGGAAAGTATTTCATGAGTACTTACTTTATCCGATCATCTTCAGCATTTTCAAGGGTTAGTTACCGTAGATTTTTCTTCAAGACTGCAGTTCTGTCATTGGTTTCTTACTCACCTTATGGATACTATTAAGTTTGCATCTTAATTTTATTCACTGATGAAATTTTATTTTCTCAAAATGGTATTATGAATTTTCGTAATGCTCAGAAGTTTCTTAGTTTGCTACCTGTTTTTTGATTGTTATATTCATTCACATGTGCAATAAAAATTATTAACTTTTTTTATTGTAATTTTTGAAATGTTATGCACATTGCATGTCCCAGTTACCTTTATTATAGGCATGGTCATATGCAGTATTATGCAGACATTAATGCAATATACATCTAATGTAATAATGGGTTTTAAGGTTTTAATGATACATTTCCGATCCTATCTTTATTCGATATTTTCATGGAATCAAATTCCATGTTTACACGAACTAAAAATATTGGCGAGGTATGCAATGAAAGTTGAGCGTTTTCCAAAATTTCGGCGAAAACGCGTACCCCTTAGTATTCATCGCGCTCTCTTACGTTATGCATGTGTCGATTGAACGGCTAAGGTTGCCCGATCGTTATAATAGCAGAAATTTCACCTAAACGCGATTACATCATCGGTGGCGCGACACTTAAGTTCGGCTATTTATTAGCGAAATTTCTTTAAATTATTCGATAATTTTAAATTACCGAGTAATTTAAAAATTATTTCTTTACCGAAAGTTCTTTACTGGTGTTAAATTGTGAATATCTAAAAAACTGGAAATGCTACGGACATAAGTTAAATACCATTAAAAAGGGGAGAAAACATATTGTGCGGGTTGGTTTGTATGAATTTCACACTCTGGCGCGATTCGCTTGTTTTGAATTGATTTGTTGATTTTACATTCTCAACAATATGTTTGGTAGTAAAACCGCCCTGTTGCCATTTTTTATAACCTCTTATTACCTTCTAAATCGATTAGGGGGTATAATAACACAACTAAAACATGTGCATATAATGGTTATAGTATTACTATAGCTGTGAAAACGTTTGTCTCTATACTTTGCAGAACATTTTATGACTTATCAGTGATTTGTTTATTAATTCTGCTGTTTCTGTTATTTGCACGAATGAATATGAGTAAGCTACTATCCAGTTATTGAGAATGGCGTGTCGGCAACCGACCAAGTCGAAGTCCTTCAAAATTACTAATTGCATAATTTGCCAGAAATCTGCAAAGGGCGCAACCTCTTCATGCACAGAACATTCTGTTTCAAAAATTAATGAGTGTGCTAATAATCGTTGCAGATATGGTGACATGGAATACAGTAGTTTGCAAAATTTATTATTTTGCAAAAGCAGAAGGCCATTTATCACAGAGACTGCTACCAAAATCTAACTAGAACTGTCAAAACAGAACGAGCCAAAAAAAGAATTGCACAAGCAACCACATCGAAATTTGTTCTCCCGAAGAAAAAAGACAGACCCTCTACTGCTACAAGCTCAGAAAGCGCTACATGTGGAAGATTATCACGAGAGAGCTATGATATAGATAAATGTATTTTGTGCCAGGAAAGTAGTAGTGTCCCATGGATCTTGGGACAGCAAAACATGGGAAAGCGGGAGAAAGGGAAGAAAACAAAAGATGAAAGTGTAAGAGTGCGTCTAAGTAATCTTGTAACATCTTCAGATCCTGTTGCAGCAGTTGCCTATGATGTCAAATATCACCTCCCATGTCTGCTAAAGCAAAAGCGGCATCTTGAGAAAAAAAAAACTAGTTTTGCAATACAAGATAGATTTGGGAATATACTATCAGACTTAGAAATAGTTGATGCTGTAAACCAAGATCTCCAAGACGAACGATATGTTGTACTTAACATGAACGACATCAAAACAACATATGCAAATATTCTGAGAGAAAATGGTTGCACAGTGGATGACCCTCCTCAGTATAAAAAATACATGAAACAGCTTATTTTGGAAAATATTGCGGATGTACACTTCAGTAAACCACAAATCGAAAAACAAATCGGAGCAGGTATTATCCACCAAAACAAAGGGAACCGCAGTGGCGATGGCAATTGAACGTAGCCACACTAAGGAAGATATCCAAATACTAATGAAAGCAGCACAAATATTTCGAAAAGAGATTTCAGTTTCACCAAAATGGTTGTTCGAAAGGTCTTTCGATATTTACACTCCTCCGGTAATGGTCTACACGTTCTGTCGACACTTGATTCAAGGAAGAAAGACGATTCAGACCGAGAGGAAGGATGCCGCAATGGATACTCATTCTTCAATTCTAGCACAACATGTTGTTCAAGCATTCAAATCCGACAGACAGGTATCATACTGTCCAAAGAACGAGGCCACTACCTTTCAATCAATTGCAGAGACTCCGCTTTCGGTTGGTTTGGCATTGGACATTCATACACTCACACGATCTAAAAGGCTTGTTAAAAAAATGCATGCTCTGGATCTAAGCATCAGTTATTCTAAACTAATGCAGGCTGTTCAAAAGCAAAGTGAAATTAACGATGGTATATATATACGATCTGTTCATATGAAAGATAAGTTTAAGTGGTTTGCAATTGACAACATTGACTTTCTTGAAGCACCTCCATCAGGGATGAGCACTCTTCACGGCACTGCACTAGCTGCTTTACAGTCCAAGATAGAAGGCGGTGAACCCATAACAGATCAGATGGTTATTGGTCGCACAACTGCAGAAGAATCCTTACCAGAAGCGCTTTCTTGCAAGCTTTCATTTTGTGCTGCTCCAGTTCCGTCGAAACATATAATTGCATGTGAACTTTGTGGAAACTCGATCGCACCTAACCTGGAATACAGTAATCAAACTGACTTGCTGTGGGTAATAGGCTGCAATCAGCGTTCTTCAGATAACGGTACTAAAGCTCCAGGAACATGGAGTGCCTTTTATTCATTAATTAGTTCAAGCCAAACCTTCACTAATGTATCACTATGTGCCCCTCTTTTGCGATTACCACCAACCAACTACGATGCTTTGCTTACAGTTTTGATGAGAGCACAAGGCATTAATACACAAATAATGGGACCTAATAAAATTTTTGTGGTGACTGTTGATCTTCAGCTGTATGATATGGTAATGAAGCTTTGGGTAGAAAGGGAAGATATCAGAGAACAGTTCATATTCTGGCCTGGTGAACTACACACTGTGTTTTGGTCTTTGACAGCTCTTGGGAAATACATAGAAGGAAGTGCTGTATAGAAACGGGGTTATATTCTCCAACTACTGTATCGAAGATTCTTACCGGAAAGAACATGTACAGAGCTCTTGATGCTCACACAGTAACATTGCTCGCCCTACATCAACTGTATCTTGATCACCTAGCAATAAAGAATCCTAATATTGGAAATTCTTTGAAGGAAATAGCTAGATCATTAGGAGAGGCTTACGAAAAGGATACCAATTGTAGTTCTCAAGAAATCAGGTCAAGTCAACTTGAAGCAGTCAGCGATCCAGTTCAAAGAGAAAGTGTTAAAAAGCTTCAGGACAGACTTTCTAATTACGAAGGCAGTCCTAACAAGATGCAAAAGTTTGTGATGAGTTACTTAAAATAGTTTGAAACCATTCTGCTCTTTGTTAGCGCGAATAGGCAAAACGATTTTCGTCTACATTTATCAGCTACAGAATCTCTCCTGAAGTACTTCTTTGCACACGATCATCAAAACTGTGATCGGATGCTTTCTTTGTAATTGGCTTCAATGCAACAAACTGAACAATGTTATCCGGAAATTTGGCAAGAGTTCATGAAAGGAAAGTTTGGAATCTCTGGTGGACCTATGCCTTTCACAACACGGTCCCCTGATCATGGGATTGAGATGAAATCCAGAAACTGAAAGTAATCGGTGGAATAGTGGGATTGACACAGAATGACACAGTCCTGGTCAGGTTCTTTATAATTGCACTCGAAAGGTCACGATTATGTGATGAATTTGAAAAACGGTACAATGCCAGCATGGATTTGATAAGGACTAAGCATCACGAAATTTGGGGGAACAAGCTGCACAGAACACTTCTTAACGCAGAAAAACTGAAAGATGTACTTGCTTCAGATGGAAATTCTTTCGATGAAAGCGAAACCGAGCTGCATACCTTGCTTACGAACAAAGTGATAACCGAAAAGGAAGCAAATGACACCCTAGGGCAACAATGATTTGAAACGTTTCTTCATCAGCTCTTAAATGAAGGTGAGATATGCGTGTGGGATCGTATGAGTAAAGTAAAACTGAAGACGTTCAAGTCATCAAATGTGTCAATGGCGATATCGGTTGGTGATATGGTAATCAAGTTGAAGGAAGAAAATAGCCTTCTGCATAGGTTCATTATAGCAGGTAGAAGCCATCCCGAACTTGATCTGAAGGAATGTATGGGGGGCTACGAATTCAGCATCATTCCACGATCATTGTTTGCATCTGATGGAACATTACTCCTACCTTACGATCAGGCAAAGGTGCTTCGTCAACTGGAAGTAATTGTTTCTGAAGACACGGTGAAACGTCTGACGGTGATATCAATAGTTCGAATTCGTCACCTAGCGATCCTGCAACACTTAGACTAATAATTATTGACGGAATGGCTACGGTACATGCCATTAAGAAGACATCCACGATGTTAACTTGTAAGGACTTTGAAGTTGCTTTCATCTGTAAACTTTTAGAAACAGTGAGGTCTATGATGAAGTTAGGTTGGTGTTGATAGGTACCTAGAACATTCAATGAAGGAGAAGATGAGAATGAAACGAACTGGTGGAAATACAACTTACTACCACATTAAAGACGATACTTTAATTAGCAACATTTCTTTGAGCAGTTTTTAGCGAATTTAATAAAACCAAAGCAGAACTGACAGAGTATCTAGCTGAGAAGATGTTGCATGAGGCTGTGTCTAGTAAGAGTTTAAAGAAATTCATGGTCACTGCAGGCATGACTACCAGAGATAATATATATATTCCTCCATTACTTTAAACTCACAGCCAAGAAGAAGCAGATACCATGATGATACTTCATGCAAGTACAATTGACAAGGATGTTGAGATTGTGGTCTACTCCCCAGACACAGACGTGTTACTCCTCTTGATTCAGCTACACAAACATCTTCCTTCGAACATCTCACTGCTCACTGGAAAAGGCAAAACCTCACGGAAAATTCAGATAAACCCAATATGAGAGAAACGTGGAGAGAATGTTGCAGAGGCAATTCGTCCTTGGCATGTATTCACAGGTAGCGATGTTACAGGAAGATTCGCAGGAGAAACGAAGGACTGGTGTTTCAAGGTTTTTCTTGACTGCGACGAGTTAATCCTCAAAGCTCTCTCCAGCCTTTGTCATACTGATGAACAACCTACTGAAGTGATCGTATCTGAGTAGGAAAGATTTGTATGCTCGATATACAAATCGGAAGTTCACTCGAATGTTAGCGCACTGCGCTGGTCAATGCATGCACACAAACAAGCTCTAGCTGAGCAGCTTCCACCCACAAAGGGATCTTTAATTCCCATGATCCAGAGGGCACATTATGTAATGAGACTGTTAATGAAGTCAACTGAGAGTCATCCAGTTCTTCCTTCACCTACCGACAATGGTTGGTTGATGCAACCTGATGGAACTCACCCCTGCAATGTGCAATGACTCACCTGCACCAGAAGCAATTCTAAAGCTGATCAAGTGTAGATGCAAGAAAGGGTATAAGTCAGCATATTGTTCCTGGTTGGGAAAGAGGATGTGTTGCAAAGAATTGTGTGGATGTGCAGACTTCGAGTGTAACAACGTCCCATTAGAACGACCAACAGATTTCGATAGCGAAACAGAATAGCTTTATTATATTTCCTATGTTTTTTACAACTAATATATATAGATTTTCTGTTCTACTTCTATAATAAGTAAAATGATTTTATTGTATCCTAAAGTGCCTAAACATTACCTTTTTTATAATTAAATAAATGAAAGTTGTGGGACTGATATCTTAATTGAAGACCCCGATTTTGTCTCTTTTGGACGGCATCTTGAAGTGGGGTTGTATATCAGCAAGAAAAAAATGGCAACAAGTCATTTTTTAATCCTAAGGTACTCATTAACAAGTTTCAAAAGTTATTTCAATTATAACAGGCCCGTCGAGCGAAATGTACATACCAGCCCGCACTAATACTATTTACTGGTGTATAGATCAACAATTTCCTACTACAAGTTGGTTGAATTTAACATTTGACACTATGCTGCGCATAAAGTGCAAAGATAAATCTCGAAAACCGATTCAAGATCGTAATCCAACCTTAACTAATACTGAGTAACAACGGAGGTATTGAGAAAACAAGAAAGCACGAGAATTGGCTGACCAGGACAACGCCCGGGGGACCCCAGTACAAGTATGTGCCATGAAAATCGTAACCACATGGCGCCTCTGACTCCGGAAGAGCGCGAGTACTTATCGGTCAGTGAAAGTTATGTCGCCTGATCAGACTAGGGACATAGCTGGAGTCAAAACAGTCATCGAAGTATAAGCGAATGATTTTAAATTCATTGTAGCCAGTGTGTAAATACACCCAACTCTCTGAATTATGAGATGGAATATCTGATTCACAGAGAACTCGGATTCTACGGACGATCGATTCAGAAGTTATTGCTGAGATGGTGCCTGACTTGTTCAGTCCTATTGTGTTGTGAGGCGATTTCAATCAGGACATTAACGAAAATAATTATTTGCGAATATTCGCTGAGTACGAGTTAGAGCTAAGATCCATTTGTCCCACTGGGTTGGGAAATGCAATGATAGATTTAACTTTTCTTAAAAATGTAGATCTACTCAAAGCCTATAGGCTTTAGTTATCACATACTTTAGTTATCACAGACCTCTTATACACCGAATATGTTTGAAATAAATTGTACAGATAATATGAATTTCATTTTATTTCGCGATTAGAGGAACAGAGGGGAAAACTTTGAATCCATGTTCGGTAAGTGCCACAAACGGCGACCTACCTAGGCAATTTGTTTTTTTACTGATTTGTCTTTCTAGAACCTGTGTGGCGGAACAATACTATTATGTTAATTAGTTAATAATCAATAACGTGTGGCAGGGCTATCACTGGAGCGAAGCCATAAATATGTAGGTTAGAAATAAGTAAAGATGTCTAATTTACAAACCAGTTAAAACGAAAACAAAAGATAGCACCAGAATAAACAAATTGCTATTCTGAATCAATTATCGGAGGGAATTGGGGACGGCCGTTTCGTCCTTCCTGGCCGTTTCGTCCTTCCTGGGACTCATAAGCCCTATCCACCTATCCAGATAAAGGACCAAGGACGGCAAGAACATAAGTGAAGGCCACCGTCACTCCTCGCAGTGGCCCCCGACAACAGAAGAAACAAGAAAATAAATTTGTGTGTTGCAAAACACAACCAAAAACCTATAAGCGAACTAAAGGTTCGAAAAGAAGGAGAATATCCTGAATAATAAATTGTCTAATTTATTCTAATGTTTATTCCAGTTTCTTTTAAGTCGGTAATTTTAGAAGTGATTCAAGTACCTATGTATTGAATTTTGTGACTGTTTAGAAATTTAAATATACCCACGTAATTAGACCAAGATAAAGAATAATAACGGAAATGGTTAATACAACCGAGCAACAGAATGTAAAGCAAGATGGCGTGGTTCCAACAGCGAAAGAGCTGCTAATTTATTTCTTGTTCTTGTAAGTATACCCCAATTTTGGTCGGAGAAGCCTGGACTTTAGTTTCGACAAATAGAAGAACAATTTTTACATTCCACTATTACTGCTGAATACAAAATTTTATTATGTCTTAGTGCAATTGGGCCATCAATATTCGACAGGTTGAGGATGACATCACCTTCTATTTGAGATCGGCAGGTATGAAAATTTAAAGTCAGAGCTACTTAAAAGATTGTCTGCATCAGAAGAAAAGAAAGTGAAGCAGTTACTAATGCACGAAGAATTGGAGATAGAAAGTCATCGCAGTTTCTGAGACATCTCAAACATTTGGCAGATCGAATCGTTCCCAAGGATTTTCTCCGTACTTTGTGGTCAAGCCGTCTACCTAATAACTTATAGATGATTATAGCTTTGCAAGTAGATTTGTTTCTAATATCACTTGCGGAACTTGGAGACAATGTCTATGAAATAACACAACCATCAGTTCAAGTAGCCAGCACTTCATCCTCCCGAGCATGACAGGATATTACTAAGCAAGTAACTGAACTAACTCTGCAAGTCGCCGCGCTTTCAACACAGGTTCATTTTCATTCTCATTCACGTCCTCATAAAAATCATCAAATTTCAACGCTATCGAGCTGGTTCTTCATTCAGAACTGATGATGTAAGTCACTGCTGGTATCACAGAAGATAGGAGCCAAAGCTCCTAAGTGCACCAAGAACCTTGCAGTCCTACAAGTCGACGGAGGAAAACTTCAACGCCAGCCGGAAATAGCGGCCAACGACTGCCAAAATACTTCGGGCCGCTTCGTTATCACGGATTCAACTCTAAAATGCTATTCCTGATTGATACTGTATCCGATGTGTGCGTGTAGGTCAGCATCAAAGACAATCGTATCAAAACAAAATACGAACTTTTCGTAGCTAATGATAACTTATGCATTGTATTCTACTTATAGAGTTCTGCTTACGTATGAATTCAACTTCACCACAGTTCGGGTTTACGACGGTTGTATGATTGGCGTTTTGTAGTAGCAGACGTTACGAACTAATAATTGGCGTTAATTTTTTTAAGTTTTTACAACTTACTCATCGACTGTCGTCCGCAACATCTTATCGACCAACTTACATCTCTGTCTATTGCAGCTCCAAAGAATAAAGCTTTCGATTCGATCACATCAATTAAGGGTGTTGCAGGTAAAACAAAATATCACCAGTTACTTCGAGAATACCCAGAAGTAACTCGACCAGCTGGGACTCATAAATCACAACATAATACAATTCATTTATATATTCATCACACTAGGTCCACCTGTTTCCAGTCGTCCTCGACATTTAGCTCCAGATATACTCAAAATAGCACAACAGAGTAGGAGGATACGTCAAAAATTAGTACAGCATGCAGGTTAGAGAGTCCACAGTCATCATCATTGACACTTAACAAAGATTATGGTTTGGTGACTACAGAGATCTTCGTTCACATATCATTCCAGACCGGTATCCAATTATACATATTAAGGCTTATGTTAAAGGAAATATAGTCCTTATGAC
This sequence comes from Thereuonema tuberculata, assembly GCA_023159025.1. NCBI lineage: Eukaryota > Metazoa > Arthropoda > Chilopoda > Scutigeromorpha > Scutigeridae > Thereuonema > Thereuonema tuberculata. Next base: position 24,531 of record JAFIDM010006090.1, read on the forward strand.
CGTGTGCTCTTGGTAATATATTAAGCTATTAAGATATTAAAAGATTGTAGAAGCGTTCACCGTTAATACGGATCGTTAACGACTGAGTTTTGCTTTCACAACGCGCCAAAACAAAAGTACTCGTCAATTCCGTTAGTTGTACTATATTTCGCAGTTTATCAATGATATACAACATGTAGCCAGAAAAGACAACGTTGTCGCGGACTGACTTTCACGGGTTGAATCAATAGTACAACCAACAGATTATGCAGCTCTTGCTTGTTCTCAGGATTTCGACACTGTGCTGTAGAATTTACTTCAAGCAGGTTCGTCATTCGATCTCCGTAAGATAACAAACCAAAACGATAAAACACACATTATTTGTGATCATTCAATGCAGTTGCCACGTCATTACGTAACTCCTCCCCTAAAAAAAAATAGCAGTATTCGTGAATCTATTCCGTGAACCCACACTGTAAACCTGTAAGGAGTACAACAACTTTCAAATCATAGCAAAGTTGCCATTTATGGTCTTTATATTTCATGTCTACTGCATAAGCCAAAGGCAAATGGAAATGTATTGCCATTGTACAATAGTACTGCTTTCAAGCTGGTTTTACGGAGTCAATAAATAGTCGCCACTCCTGTGGGTTATGATGTACACCTAGCTGCATCGTCAGACTATTGACATCTCTACATATACCCATTGAATTCTGCATGTCGAAATATTGAGCGAATGAAGTACCTCTTGATCTAAAACAGGAAATTTTTGTCCCTGGAGCCAGATGGTTCCGTTGTTACACTCTCGACCCAAAGATTTCAGCTTGCTGTTTCGAAAGTTTTAGATCAAGAACCAAATCGTTCAATTTCTTTTGATTAAGGAGCTGTGTCATTAGATTGAGGGCAGTACTCTTCTACATAAAGCACCTTCTGATTCACTTGACGTTGGGTCTGTTTCCGTAGCTTGCTAGTTACAGACAGGAACGGGCAACACTTTATTATGGGGCAAAGGCAAATGCACTGAAGATACATTTGGTACTTTATTTTATTTCTAGTTTTGCTTGAATGCCCTGCAATATTTTTGTGGCAGAAGTAACAGTCTGAAAAATAGTCCTTAGGCTCACACCACACCATAGAACTGCGAATAGCATGGATCGACGTTTTCCATTCGGTTCAAGTAGTAGTATAGGTTATGCAAGCAATATGAGGTGCAAAAGTTTTATCTTGATCCCAAAAAGGATCCCAAAGAGGATCAAGAAGATCAAAATACAATTTACATGGCTTCTTAACTAAGTGATTAAAATCAGTGATTGGTTTCATTTGGGCTTTTGCGTGAACTTCCCACACACATAACAAATCGCAGTTCTATGTAAATTTCCAAGTTTGCTTTAAACATTCTAACTTTTCGAACTGTGCCCAAGATGCAAAATGTTGAACAGTCCTCTTTCTTCTAAGCATACAATAAGCATTCTTCTAAACAAACAATACTTACTAATGTAAAGTTTCCATACTTTTTTAGTAGATCTTTCCTTCTAAAGCCTCTACTATTAAATATTCCAAACATCTCACCAAATTTAAATGTAAAAAAACTACATTTAATACTAAAATCAAATTCTCGAAAAGATTACGTCTTTTCTTTCTCAAGCCTAAAATAACAATAATTTGAAGAACAATACTCTAAATTACATTAAATTCCTCGAGAAAATATAAATAATATCATTTAGTTTCAATCTTTGTTTCTTTAACAATAATATACGACATGGCTTAACATTTTAGTTCTTTGATTGTAACCTTATTATTACATTTTGTGCATATTTTATCTATAAAACTTTTAGCTAATCTTGTGAAAAATTTCTCTATTTCCATACCATCATTCCTATTCATGTTTTTTCTTTTTGTTATTTTAGGCTTGAGAAAGAAAAGATGTAATCTTTTCGAAAATTTGATTTTAGTATTAAATGTAGTTTTTTTACATTTCAATTTGGTGAGATGTTTAGAATACTTACTAATGTTTCTATTTCTCTTTTTAATCGCAGTGGAAGCGTCCTGAACCCATAACCTGTTAGGTGTTTGATTTAATAATTCTTCATTCACGTTATGAATTAGCAGAGAAAACATCTTAGGGATAAAAGTCAATAACTATTTTTAAAAGAACCCAACACAAGTGGTCAACAACAGGAAAGAGAAAAACAATTCAACGGTGCTAATGGCCTATAAAATAGTAATTGTCTTTTGGTGATGCTCAGGCCCTGAGCAGAAATTATTTTCAACGTTGGAATGGGCTACTCACCAACTTGCATTCGCCAGCTTGATGAGCAAAGGCCAACTCCTAATTTAGTACTACGTTTCCAAACAACAAAGCAAAGCCCTCATTTCTCGGAGATTGAAAGATCTCTGACCATGGTCGTAGAACTAGACTGCCATTCGCTACATGCAACGGTCGAACGTTTCCAAGTGAAGTAACATTACAAGAGTTGAGGAAGAGCTTAGCAACATCAAATGAGATGTGTTAAGTTACAAGAAAGGAGAATTGTAAGAGCTAAGGAGTGAACATCTGTTCTACTATAGGGATACAATAAGTGGAAGAAATAAAGGTATCTTAACTAATAAACGTCTAAAAAATAATGTGGTATCGGCTGATAATAATTCGGATAAAATGGCAATACTTGTTTTACAACTAACAAAGACCTAGATAAAAGATAATTCATGTTTATGTTCGAACAACTAGTCATTACGAAGAGGAAATGAAAGACTTTTATAAAGAGATATAAAAAGCTAACGAGAAAGCTAAGAATACTTAACAATTATTATGGGCGATTTTAATGTAAGAACTGGTAAGCACCAGAAAGACGAGTTGTTAGCTTTGGATATGGAGGAAAAAAAATAATGAGGAAACAGGTGAATTGAATTTGCCGAAAGATGAAATTATTTTTATGACCTCCTTCTTTAGGAAATGGACATGGAGAAGTTCTTCAGGGAGCCTTACATAATTGGATTGTTTTATGGTTAACAAAAAATATGTCATAGAGTATTGCTCTATCCTTAATCAATTGAAAACTGATGTGATCGTTGATTAGTAAGGTGATATTAGTGATTTGGAAAAACCACAATATTGACACTAACTAATTAGAGCTTAACAAAAATATTCATAAGGACGAGAAGGCAATAATTCTTCTGCACAAAGATACATAAAAAAACTTGTAAGATGATACTATCCCTCCTAAACCATTTACAGCAGTAGTTTAGTGAGTGTTCAAAGCATTAGACATGTAAAAAAGAGGCATCAATATGAACGTAATATCTGCATTCTGTTTGCAGATGATATAGTTGTCCCAATTAAAGATGCTACAGAATTGCGAATGGATTCAAGAACTTTTCATTGATTAAGTTTCAATAACTAAACACACAATTAACATAAAGTAAAATAAAATGAAATGACATAAAGAAGCTTTTCGGAGCTCTGAACGAGTTCTATTGTCAACCTATTTACTCTTGAAAATCAGACTCAATATAAAGACTGAAAACAGATATGATAAGTAAAGAAAATGCCTATTTACTTACATTTGGTCTATTTACAATTATTTAACGTGCCCTAACTTGATTACAAATGGTTAAAATTTATAAAATTTCCCTCACGACTCCACTGATTCCAAATGTAAGTACAAATAGTTAAAATTTTGGCCGAACGCACAAATATTTAAAAAAGATTTTTTAAAAATACAAATTAAAAGAAACATAACGTTTCGACTTGCCTGCAAGTCATCGACCAAATCTTGGCCCATGACTTGCAGGCAAGTCGAAACGTTTTGTTTCTTTCATTTTGAATTTTAAAAAACCTTCTGAAAATATTTGTGCGTTCGGTCTAAATTTTAACCATTTGTACTTACATTTGGGATCAGTGGAGTCGTGAGGGAACACAGGCGCCCAGACATGTAGCTGCATCACTAGAAACCCCTATATCTATTCGCACGATTGCGAGGCTACTTGCAGAACATGACCTGAATCTCTGCGCCCCTTACACTGTTTGCCATTAACACTCCACTAGTTGGAGCCTTCGTCTGCAGTGGTGTTATGAGCGGATGCCATGGGTATGTGTGGACTAGCATCCAATTGTATTTAATATACGAATTCATTTTGTCTGGACACGAGTAACTATCGTAATCGAGTATGAAGAAGGACTAGATAGCTCACAAAAACGGACTTCATTGTTGCGCGGCACACTGCGATGACTGGTGCCGTCTAATATAGAAAGCTATCTTCTCTCAGTCTCCGGTGATACTTATCAGAGGAACATTGATGTATTCGTGTAAACACTACTTTAGTAGTGCTTTCAAGTACTAATATGAAGCTCTAATTTGATAATATCAATGTGATTAATTTCACTGAGAAACCCAAAAAGCTGATTTCAATTTTTAGCAATAGTCCTTAGAGAAGAAGAAGTTTCGAAACAATCTTCCATAAACATGATGAAGAAACTAAACTAAACGTAACGCCTCTCTGATTACTTCTTCCTCAATACCTAATTAGTTAATGTTGAATTAATGTTTTTGAAAAGCGATATGCTCTTCTTTTTCACTAAAGAGAAACCTAATTGAATAGATCTTGTTGGGCATTTGCTGATAATATTGAATGGATCGAAAAGATCATTGAAACCTAATGTGTCAATATTCTCTTATTTTTTGGTTTATTTTTTTTCTCGAAAATCATCTTACCAACTACAAACATACAGGTGAATTGCGAGTTGGCAACAATATCCAGTGACTTACTACGCCTACAGGTTTTCCATAAGGAGTTTCGGGCTTTATCTCCCTCAACATTAACCTAATGTCATTAATCAACGGTTTGAATATAATTCCATTATAATCTATACCACTTCTTTGCGTTTATCCTAGAATTATTAGCCCGAATTTTATATTTGTTAACTGCTTCATTTTAAACAACCACTTTGTTGAAATTGATATAGCATGGCTTGAAAGATCCAATTTTCCAAATATCATGATCTTTAATATTTTTTGAATCTTGCTTGATTGCTTTCTTTAATTTATCTGATTGTCACAGGCTTGTTCAAAGTTCAGTGGCTCAGGTATCTTGCACAGTGACAGATTTTGACTTTAAATTCATATAGATGCTTGATTTATCATCTGATAGATAATTCTCTATCTTATTGCATCTTATAACGTAATTGTCTTTGGTAATAAATTAGGAAAACATTCTTCGGAATTTTCGCAATACAACAAGTTTTCATTTATATCTGACAGAAAGAAAACATTTTCTAGAGTTCTATTTAATTATTTCTTCTTCGAAAAATTAGTTTGTAAGATTCTGTAAGGTGACAATTCCTTTTCCTGCAGCTTTAACAGACTGTAAAGATTTTCTCAAAATATGATATTTGTACTTCTGTACATACACTCATGTTAAGGAATCCGCTATCTGGAATGGTTCTGATTCATCCAGCTGTGGGAAAGATAGACCAAAGGAAGGAAGATAACATTTAAAAACAGGAAGATAACATTAAAAAAATGAAGCAAAACAGAAATAGGGATTCACTTGACCCACAGAAAAATAGAAAATGCCGCGCTAGTGGTCGTGGAAATTTTTAACACGGAGTATGGTTACCATGAATGTCTATAAATGTTGTACAAGGATTCACCCTACAGTTAATTAGGTTCTCCTGCATTTCCTGGTATAATAGCAAACAGCTTTCTTGAATAAAGATTCTTCTGAGTCGTTTCATCGTTTGTGGCGGAAGGTCAAGTGTTGTAACCTTGCAGCCAAAACGTCCCATAAACGCTCATGTCAAAATTCATGATGGGGTTTCAGTCCAAGTTGAGAGCGGGCTGCCCAGTCCAAATGCATTATATCCTCGGATTGCATGTATTCCTCAACCAAATTAGCCCTATGAGAATGTGCATTTTTGTCCATGAAGTGGAACCCAGAAACAAATGCGCATCGAAAAATCCTGACATTTCTATAAACCATGACTGGTACTCTGCCGCTGTCGCTGGTGGTTGAGATGTAAGCGATTCTGACATGATTCCATCCCAAACATGGACTCCGCCACCTTTATAACGATAACCTTAGGAAACATGTTCCAGGAGCTCGACAGAAGAATAGGCTCCGAGAATCAGTCTGCAGGCTGGAACGTGACTCGTCTGTAAACAGTACACTGTCCTATTTTTGTGGGGTGCAAGCAAGTATTCAGTACACCATGTTAGGCTGGACTGCATGTGCTGTACAGGTAAGGGATTGCAAACGCAGGCCAGCTTGCTTACAGAGAACTCTCGTATAACCGATGATAAATGTTGATCTCTGAGGCTGTTATGAAGGCTGGATGGATGGCGTCAGGCATTTATGACCATACACTGGAATCATGCCATGCAGTTGTGAAACGTGGACTACCTTTTCCATATTGCCTTCGCCAGCCTGCAACCTTCTCCAAAGCCAGGAAATAACGGTCAGTGGAATATTGAGGTCCTGGGATAATTGTTTCTGAGCCTTTATTGGTCAGCCTCTATTCTCCCGATGAGTCTATTACGTGTAAGGTTATCGATATGGCTTCTCTTTGTCGTATTTTTTAGCTACAGATCGTCTTTTGTGATAAAAAAGCAACAAAATGTTTCCAGATGCACAACACTAATGAGTTCTTGACAACACGAATACCTGAACTAACTAACACCAGAGCTACACGGTTCCTTTGCAGCCATCCTCGTTGTAACGTCCGCTAGTCCTCTCAGGGGTGGCAGATAGCAATGTCATCACCGTTTCAATGTAGTAGTATCATTTATGCCTACTGGCGATTCCCTTAACTTTTAGACATGAATGTATACTGAACATACTTTTGTCATAGCATATATCCTGTAAAGTCAAACTGTCTATTTTTTTCATGTAGATTCTTCTTAACTCTTTGTTCATTGTTAGTTTACCTAAGTAAGCTTTATTCTTTTACTGGTTTTGAATTTACTTTATCAGCTCATTCATTCATTTCTGTCTTAAACTTACAGTAACGAGGTCTAAGGTGACCACAGTTTTTCCGACGTCAAACCGTGACAAGAAAAATTTGATGACCATAAAAAAAAAATTACAAATTTACCCATAATACGTTTAATTTCACGTTTATTAACATGTTTTGTAACTTAACAATTCTTATTTTATCGTCTAATTTACATGCAGCATAAAAATTGGCGATGAACTTAAATTTCTGAAAATTAAAATAGTTGAGTACGTACTTCACAATATGTGTGGTGTACTCACACGAATTCTTTAAAAACGTATTTCTTAAATGCACGATTAAATGATTTTTTTTGAAATTATTTCTATTTTGATCCCAGAAAATTATAAGCGTCCTTACATGGACTAGTACCAGCAAAATTCGCGTCGGGTATTTACAAAACCCAGAATGTTTTTCGGGACATATTCTGAAGCGGGACACTGAACTAAAATGCGGGAGTTAAGTGCATGTAGACGTCTGGTCACCATACTTATATCCATCTTGCAATATACAAAATAACTTTTAGCAATCACTTTTGTATTATTTTTTGGATTTACCAATTTTCTAATAAATTCAAAGATTAACCTATCAAATACCGTCTCTAATTCTCATAATTGGAAGGATCATCTTGATCTGTTTCTTTGTCTTCCATACAAGATAAGATAGTTCCTAGAACGTTTTCTACTTCATCAAGAGTTTTTTATCTTTCTTTGCTATCACCTATTTCACGAAGCATTTCTGTTTACTTCAAGCTTTTCTGTATAGTTCTTCGTTTTCAAGTAAACACTTTACATTATTATATCAAGTAAAAAAGTTCTGACTGTTGAATTTTTCAAACTGATACTTATTCCTAAATTCTGATTCCATTTTCAACTATTCTCAAATTCAGTTTCCTCAACTTCAACTAGTATATTACAGTTGATTGTCCTTGATTAGAATTATCGAACTATTCGAATTTGATGGTTTTATGTATAATGGTCGGAATCGTAGTTGTGCCTAAAAAAAATAAACATTTGAGGCACCACTGCGATTCCGACTATTATCCATATTATCCTCAAGTTTACTATTAATTTTTCCTGGTGATGATCGCTAAAGAGCGTTAAACAGCTATTTCGGGATTTACTTGGTAAACAATTTAGTCTCTCCCATTGTGGTTGATAGTTTATGGTTTCGAACATGATATTCGAATCCTTTAATATTTCAACTTGAACAGCGGAACCATTCAAAGCAGGTCATAACAACATAAAATATTGAGATGATTTTATTAAATATAACACATATTCCCAGAATATCCAAAGATGATATATAAATGTATTTAGATAACATTAAAAGCTAGATTAACAATTATGGTACCATAAAGTCTGCATTTACAATTCGACTCTGCTCACATTCGAACAATCATAAACATATCAGTATTATTAAACATATTAATAACTTGTAGGAAGTAGCACAATCTTCACATAACTTACAGGTTAGTTAGTTGCTTGATTTTAATGGCACAAAAGCATCTTAGGCTAAGCTTACAGAGAAAGTTATTTCCCACCACTGGTGATTAGTTTAAAGATCAAGGAAATAACATTTTAAGAAGATGTAGACAATGCGATAGATCTAGCACTATTAATTACAACTGGTTGCGACACGTGAAATATTCACGGAAGTAAAACAAATTCCACATTTTTGAAAAAAACAAGATGGATAAAGGTGTTCTAAGTTAATTTTTTTAGAAGCCATGACTTCCACAACAGCCCATATGTAATTTGAATATCGGCTTATTTGTTAAAATAATATTTTAATATTGTTAAAATAAAAAAAATTAAAAATTGATTTTCCACTTTCGTAGTAGCGGTTTCTCATTAAGAAATATAATGGCGATCTTCTGCCCTAAAAGAATAGGTTCGTCGAAATTGAGGCAATATTAACGGAAATAAAACAAATGCCACATTTTTGAAATGTCCTGAAATTTTTGAAAAACACAATATTGACAGAGATGTTGTAAGCTCATTTTTTAAAAGCCATGACTTCCGCATCAGCCCACATATAATTTGAATGACTAAGCCAAATTTTGTTAAAATAAAAGGAAATAAAAAATTGATTTACCAGTTTCAACAATAACCATAACAATAACGTATGTCCAACAGCCAGTACCAATAATCCTGTCTGGGCAACAATGAGGACACGTGCATCGTCATTATCCCCTACTTGTTGAATATTGAGAGAGCGGCGACACAGCAGAAATTATGTAAAAACCGAGGTTTTACAAACTCTCTGATAAATTTTGACGCATGAACTTCAATGCATTTCAGTGTAAACATCATTTATGTGGGAAAGAAAATCTCAATACGTTGATAATAATTGTGTAATTGCGATTCGTTGTGGTGAAGTGGAGAAAATAGTAGAGATGCCATCTTTATACATGGGCGTGACGTCATGCCTGACGTTTTCCAACGCTGGGCTGTGATTGGTTATTTCAAATTACAAATTTACAAAACTAGAAATTTACAAATTTACAAAGATAGTACAACTTTCGCCTATTAATAGGATGATTAGTATTTTAACATCTATCAGACTGTAACATACCAATTATTCAGTAAGTAATTTCAATTCCTCATTGTTGCCTGTATGAAATGGTTAAGAGAACCAACTTTAACATATTTTTTTTTAACCAATTTACTGATAGATCGATGTCATTTGAAACATAATATTTTATTTTATATTTAAATTTGCCTTTTATATGTAAATATTATGTTATAATTTGCCGCTTTGACATCGATCTGTCTGCTATTTGAAAAACAGCATTTTTTTTTCTTTTGATATTGAATGCATTTTTTAGTCTAATTAAAAAAAAAGTGTTCCTATTTTTGCCCTAAATGCCTAATAAAACGCTAAGAATTGGCAAAGAACGAAATATTTGAGTTTAGTTTCATGAATCAAAGTTAAAAACATTTGTTGATATTACGGTTGTGATTCTAAAAGTGAATAAGGATTACCAAGTGAAGCCTGATGAGTAAGTATTATATGCAGCAAGTCGGTGATTCAACAATACATGAAGAAATTAAAATAGAAGGGAAATTCCAACATGCACCAATAAAAACAAAACAAAATTCATGCCTAAAGTTTTTGTTTTGTTTTAATTTTTTTTTTCATTGTTGCATGATGGGAAATTCTCTATTTTCTTAACATCATCTGACTATTTTTCATGGTATTAAACTTTAGTAATTTCAAAAGATATGCTAAAATATAGTGAACCATCTCTCGTTGGATTCATAGTAAGAAATAAAAAAACAGCTGAATTAAAGATATTTGAATGATACAATTATTTTTTTTTACTGAATTGCAAAATAACAATTGGCTTGAGTAACGATCAATACATAAAATACATAATATATAATACATAAAGAGAAAAACATTTATTGATAATTCTATTTTTAAATATAAGATTAGAATTTTTTTGTAGATTCTCGAGATTCACTAAAGTTTAGGCCTAGTTATCCCATCTTCTTTACAATGATTAAAAATTTTAATATTCTAAAAGAGAATTATAATGCTATATCATTTTTTTTACTATACTTATATATTATTATGTAACAAAAATGTTTGCATTGATACTATGAAATGTTTTTTTTTTTATAATTGTAGGATATTTCAAAGGATTTTCAAAATAATTCCAGATTGGATTTTAAATCATTTGCACTGTAAAACAACATAAAACAATTCAAAATATTCTCCTTATTTTAATTATTTTCAATATTTTTTATATTTTCCCAGCATGTAAATTACTTTTTTCAAGATCTGATATCCTGATGGTCTTCGCCTTCGAATCAGAAAGTGATATTGATAAGATAGTACCATTCAAGGTAAGGAAATTCTAATTCATAATAATACATACCTACTTACCTAATTCATTATTTCAAAATGAAGCATACAATTAATCAATGCTTCGCTATACATATTTTACACTCAATACGAAAGCCTTAGAGTGATTATTTAAAAGCTTTAAACAACATATTTGTTACATGATGTTTTACGACTATTTCGGCTAATTTCTCCCAATAGTCTAAGATACTCCTAGATTAGATTAGATTAATTGAAAGTGGGGTGGCATGACTGCCGAGCACGTCGACCTGAAAGATCTTTTGTTCTATCCCACGGAAAGAAGGACAGACGGAGAGAAAGACTGAGAAAGGATGGTATGAGAAATGCAGGGGAAACGGGAGAACCCCGGGAAAAACTGCTCAGCGCGGATCGCCACCATCAACGAAACCCACATGAGAACCGAACCCGGGACTCAGAGGTGAGAGGCCAGTGTCTTAGCGACATCGCAAACCGCGCGGCCTACTCCTAGATTAAGTCTCATTGAATCCAGTTAAGTGGCGCTAATACTAATGAGCTAATGCTAATACCATTGGGAGAATCAGGACGTTAAAGCAACTGCCTAATCCAGAAGGAATTTTCAATAACCTATTTTTAAAATTAACAAGTCGCTTGGGAAGAACAAATTGCAGCTGGTGCTGCAAGCGTAGCCAACAATGCCTCCCCTCTTCAACTCTCATTACTACTAAACTTGTAATTTACTAAATAAATTTTTGTTATTATTATTATTATTATTATTATTTGCTTGGTACCGTAAGATATCCGTAAAGATATCTTCTTTTTATGCTTTACGGATATCTTTATTTTACTTAATGATTAATTTGGAATTTTCTCGTTTCTTTTTTGGCAATTTTATTCTCTTCAAACTTTATTTTCTCGATTATTATATAATTAACTAATTTTTCATAATATTAAACTTTATTACGGAAAAAATTTAAAAATATTTAATAATTGAATAACCCTGTGGTTGAAAATTTATTAAAAGAAGTATATTAAAGAAGTTAAAAGTTGAATCCTTGATTGATTACTTTAAATTAAAAAGAAGAGGCTATAAATTCCAAAAAAAAAAAGTTGAAAAATAATATCAGAGATAAAGATTTTCTAAAAGTCGAGCCTCATCTAAACTTTAAAGTTTCGAAAACAACACAGGGCACTGAGTGTAAATGCTGTTTTGGAAACCAGAGAGTTTATTTTTGGAAGTGAAACTATTAAGATATTTTTGCACTTATAAACAAAAATTGCAGTAGGCCTGTAATGGTTTGCTATCATTTTTCTAAATTACTATAAGTTCCTTCAGAAATTGTCTAGAAATGTCTTTTGAAATACACTCATGGACAAAAAAATTAGCGCACCAAGAAATAATTGCGGGATCGTAACGAAACTTGCAATGAAGGTAGATGTCGGGGAGATATGCAAACGATTAGAAATGCAGCGTGATTGCGCATTACGTATAGCCGGTAGAGGGCGTTGAACATCGTACTCTGTGGAGTATAAAACAGGTAACCAAAGCTTGTTTGAGTGTGCTGAATCATTTACAAAGGAAGAGCTGAGGTAGACATGCCATTACGCCGTGTTCGAAGACAGTATACGCAGTTGTCGCAGTTTGAGAGAGGGAGAATCGTCGGGATGATGGAAGCTGGGTGGTCAGCTAGGCGAGTAGCTCGTCAATTAGGCCGCTCTGATTGTGTTGTGAGGAGGTGTTGGGACCAGTGGACCCGAGAGATGTCATGTACACGAAGACCAGGCTCAGGACGCCCTCGACAGACCAGTCGTCGAGAAGACCGCCACATAATCAGAAATACATGCGTACTGCCAACTGCTTCATCGGCCGCCATCTAGGCACAGGTAGCACCTTCACTAGGGGCCGCTGTGTCTTCTCGAACCATATGAAGGCGCCTGGCTGAAGGACAGTTGGTATCGCGGCGCCCATTACGTGTGCTGCCCTTGACGCCTCCGTTTGGAGTTTTGCCGCGCACGAGGAAACTGGACTGCAGCGGAATGGAACCAGGTAGTCTTTAGCGACGAATCCAGATTCAATCTCGGCAGTGATGACAATCGTGTTCGTGTGTGGAGAACCCGTGGTGAACGCTTCAATCCTGCCTTTGCTGTACAGCGACACACCGCTCCCACAGCTGGTGTGATGGTATGGGGTGCCATTGCCTACAATACACCGTCACCCCTAATATTGTTCCGTGGCACCATGACAGCCCAGCGGTATGTTCATGAAATCCTGCAACCACATGTGTTGCCACTCATGCAACGGCTCCCAGGAGCCATTTTTCAACAAGACAATGCTCGGCCTCATACGGCAAGAGTGTCACAAGACTGTCTCCGCACTGTTACTACCCTTCCTTGGCCTGCCCGATCCCCAGATTTGTCTCCAATCGAGCATATCTGGGATCAATTGGGACGACGAGTTGGGCATCCCACGAGTTTGAACGAACTAGAGGCAAGGTTACAGCAAATATGGAACGAAATGTCTCAAGACATCATACAGAACTTGTATGACTCAATGCCCGATCATATCGCATCGTGCATTCGCGCTAGAGGGGGTCCAACGGGGTATTAACTCCTCCGTTCTTTTTCCTTTTTCTCTGAAATAAATTATCCTTTTTCTTTGATTTTCTTATCATTTACTTATATCAAAGTAGTCATTACGTATGTAAATTTTCGTTTCATTTTGACGACTCCTTCTTGGTGCGCTAATTTTTTTGTCCATGAGTGTATTTGTCTTTATCACTTAAAGAGAAGAAATACGAAAAATAGTATTTCATGGAAATTATGTTTTACTGAATTCGCTGCTCTTTTTCACAAAATCTTAATAATTACGAATAAGTTCAATAATTATATCCGTAGATAACTTCTTGCTTTTATTTTGAAAAGCTTAAATTTTGTATGAACTTCTTTATTGCTTCTGCATAAGGATGAACAAAGGGTCGAGGATATCATCGCTGTATTATCCAGCGTTAGTTTTACAAACCTGTAGATTCACCTACTGAAATATCACACCAAACGATCACATATCTCCACCATAAGGAAAAAGATCTTTCATAGATATTAAGGAAAGGATAGCGTGTTCCTTATTCTCTCCAGATCACAGCACACCTGGAAACTCTCTAGAAAGCAAATCTGATCAATCAGAGCCCACCTGGAAAATCTCTATAAAGCAAGTCTGGACTTATATGTGAATAGTTTTCATATCCATTGGTTTTCAGTTCAAATGACGTGAAGTCTACCCCATTTCACGTTCACTCCTCTAACGGGAGAGGTGGTGTAAGGGTCACAAAGATTGCTGGTCACCTAGCAGAAAGATCTCTTTCGTGAAACCTTCTATGCAAGAAAGACTGTGATCTGCCCTTGCTGGGTTAAAGAGAAATTGATACCAGCGTTCCTGTAACCCAGCCAGGGAAGATCACAGTTTCTTGGGTAGCAATGCACATAATCGAAGATAGGATATCCATGGAAGTTGTTGTCTTACACCTTTCTTCATTGTATTTTCAAGAAGCTCATTCTGTATTTTGAAATTTCAATTATTTTGAAACTAGCAGCAAAGCCTGTAGGACGACAACCATAAAAAACTCTGAAAATTCATTTTATTATCAACTAACAACTATAAAGTAAATATCTCCTCATAAATTACATTTTTTGTAAAAACAGCATCAGATCCTTTATCTTATATTCTTGATTTTTTCGGTCAAGAACTTTGATTTTGACGTCGCAAACACGACGTGCTCGAGAAATAGCAACATATAACTGTCCATGACTAAAAACAGGCTCTGGTAAATAAAAACCAACCATATCTTGTAAATAATTTGGTCTCACTCATTGTTATTATATCTAAAGTTTGTCCTTGTAAATAAATTTTACTAAAAGTAAGAATTGGATAATTATTATTTTTGACTCCTAATGCCGAAAGGCATTTAAAACTCACCTTTGTAATCTAAATACTGCTCTAACTTGTGAACGAAGCTTCTCCGGCAAAAATGGTTTTGAGTTTCGAAATCAGCGTTATGAAAAACTAAGTATGCGAAATTTCATTAAAATGGGTGCAGTGGTAACAAAATTATGTGGTTTTGAATGTATATTTTGTTAGAATTTCAGTTGTCTAGGTCAGTTCCCAAGAATAAAATTTCATGGAAACAACATGGAATGAAAAAATGAACTAATATTTTCATCCAATTTGAGTACCCTTGATTCAATGGTACCATTGAGAACCCTTGGATCTACCTTAATAACTTAATTATATCGAGTTACAGACAGACAGACAGACAGACAGACGAACTTAGTCAATTATTATAAGTTGATTGTGAACACAGAAGGACTTACATATTGCGATCTTGCTTCTTGCATCTAATTTTGTCCTACCTCTAGTTTTAAGTAGTACAGATCTCCACCTAAGTTCATAAGGAAATGATTTCTGGAAGCCATTAGAACACATTTGGGCTCTCAAATTTCTTTCTTCCCAATCTGAATGCGAATTTACTTTCCGAACGCCTTCAAGCAACCCTTTTGTATTGCAGTTTATTAGCATTAGCCAATGACAGCGCCACTATTTACATTTGACACCTGTCACCCTGCAGTACTTGTTGCTTCATATTTCCAAGTTATATGCATCTCCAACTCATTTTGATAACATAATCGCAATTTTTCTGTTTTTTTTCCTTCATTAACAGAAATTGCTATATTTCTGCTGTTGTACAATCCTCAAAATATTAAGTTAGATAATGCCTTCCTTGAAGTAAAATGAATCTATTATGGTTCAGTTTTTATCTGTTTCTTAAGTTACATGTTATTGTTCACTCAGAAAGATCATAAATTTGCCAAAAAATTCAACTTACCTTTCAGTTATGTTTTTGCTTATTTGCTGCATTGTTAACTACTTGAATTTTGATTATATTTTTAAATGACACTTTAGACAAAGAATTCTGTTTAAAAAAAGCAAATTTTGTTTTATTTCTTAGCTTTTTCTGCACGAACCAGAAGAGGATGTTCGATTTTTGGATCCTAAAACAGCCATTATTATTTCTGGAAGAACTACAAAAGCTGTCATTGTTGAGAGAAGGGTAAATCTAAGCTTTCAAAATCTAATCTTTTCTGAAAACAAAATTACGTTCTTTTATTTCTTTACCATAAAGTATTTATTTTTATTTCTTTAAATCAATAAAAAAAAAACTCTGGCAAAAAAAAAGTTGTATTTGAAGCTGTCATTCTATATGTAACAAATTTTATATATACAACAATGAATTCATAAAGATTCATTAATTCATGAAGCCATAAGCAATAGTAGAATTTATTAGAATGATGCACCACAAACGATTACTTACAATAAGAGTGTGATTATGAATAATAATGTATTAACACCTGTCTCCAATCGAAAAAGTTTAGGAAATTTTAAAAAGCTTTAGTTTTCTCCCACTAGAAATAATCTTTGATGCTACTTGTAGAATCAATGTTATTGTAAAGGGTCTAATAAATCAAAGGACATAATATAAGCATTTCATATGCAATGATTATTATCACTGTTGCTGGTATATCACTGGATATTGTTATACTAACAAGGACAGGACATGGGTTTTAAATTAGAGATTTTAATGCTGTTTTGTGAGATGAAAGTACTCTTGAAGTACTTCAAAAATATACCGGAGTTTAGGAGTATAAGGTTTATGGGGTTTAGCCTAATGACATACTTACTTTTTTTATAACTTTTTTTTTCTTTCTTTTTTCTTAAATTCTCTTTTCTTTCCTCTTTATGCTTCTGCTTCTTTATTTCCATTTAATTTTCTTTCTTAGGCCGAAATAAAAAATGCAATTAAAAATATATAAATATCTTAATTTTTTTTAATTAAAGTTACTTTTAATTTAGAAAAACAAAACCTACATATCGATACATTTATTTTCTTTCTTATATTCTCCTTTTCCTGTAAATATAGAGCTATCTTTTTTTTTCCTTTTTTTATTTTTATTAATATTAGAAAATGCTGCAGCGGGTGTGGAACAGGATAAAATCATCCGCGGTCAGGGATTAGGCAGAGGCCTCCGTTCTAAAAACATGCTACACTCTACCACAGGTGGTGGTGGAGAAAGTGGCATTCTGTAGTAAGGCTACCACAATGCCCGGGCAACACCATCCTCCCCAAAGTACATCAAAACAACTCTCAACTTATATCATCTCAACACACACTATCCCACAGCACCTTGACAATATCCAAACATTAGAAGACATACACAGCATTGGAAATATTCGAGCACTTGGAATCAAGCAACACAACATACTTCCCACTGCATGACCACAGGAATTCATCCCCCCCCCCCTTGGAAGCTAGCAATTACACTCACTAACATAATCCAACACCAGAACCTATGCCTCTTTTCCTCACACAGGGTGTCACATACCTATAGAGCAAGAACACTGAAACAGCGCAACCTGCAAACTACCGTCCCACACTTGCCTATCTACACTTTATAAACTCCTCAACTCCTGCCTTGCAGATAAAATCTACACACATCGAGACACATAACATCCTTTCTGAACAACAGAAGGGCAGGAATTCCCAGGGTTGTTAGTAGCAACTCCTTATTAACTCGGCAATCCTGTGACAGGCTGGCACGAAGAATAGGAACGTACACATCGCATACATCGTCTACAAGAATGCACTTGATTCAGTCTCTCATTTCTGATTTCTACATACTCTTCATCTCTATAAAATACATCCCAAGATCACGGCATTTTTGGATGCCACAATGAAGAGTTGGAACACAACATTACACCTATGCAACTCCAAAACATCCATCACTACAGTCCCCATTCACGTAAGGAGAGGTATTTTCCAGGGAGACTTCTTGAGTCCTCTTTGGTTCTGCTCCGCCTTTAATCTATTAAGTCACATGCTAGACAACAGAAAACATGGTTATAGGCTTACCTCAGGGACTCTGATACCATACAAAATCACATACTTACTCTACATTGATGATATTAAATCCTAAGCCACAAACACTGTTTAAATTACTAATTTACTACAAGTCACCACACAGTTCACCAAAGACATTGCAATGGAATTTGGAATCGATAAAAAGCCGCAAGCTACATATAACATGCGGGAAGACTTCGAATTTCGAGGGTTTTGAACTGGACCATGGGTTGGACATCCAATCCGTGGAGAGACCTACATATTCCTTGGCTTCCAGCAAACCCGCGGCATTGACGCAAACATCAAAAACGCACTAAAAAAAATACCGTGCTCACTTCACAAAATCCTCAAAACACAACTCAACGCCAAAATAAAATTAAAAGCCATCAACACTTTTACCGGGTCCTCACTAACATATTCGTTCGGCATAATTTCATGGACCAACACCGAACTCGAAGCATTACAATGCACAACACGCACTACAATGACGAAACACAACATGCATCAACCCAAGTCCGCTTACGGAATGGATGACTTTCCCACAAGGAGGGCAGCTGAGGACACATCAACCCCTTTATACTACATGAAAAACAAGCACACACACTTAGCGAAGACTTCCACCAAGGAGCACAACATTCCTCACCTCACTCAATCGTTGTAAAAGCTGACACACACCTTACACACTTGGATCTCGAGAACCATTCTCTAATACTCATCACCCCCGACACCAACACTCAGCAACTTGAATCTTGGGCAGATAAGGAATTTCAAGAAAGACATCACCACGACTCAGCCTCATGTCCATATGGAAGCGTCGAAGAGATGGCTGACGAGTAGTGAGCTGTTTGGGGAGACCGAAGGGTTGAAGATCACATTACAGGACCAAGTCATCCGCACACGCAACTACAAGAAACATATTCTATACATTGGAAACACTCATGACGACACATGCACGAAATTTAACATTACGCATGAGACGATCGCCCACGTAATACCAGATTCTTTCCTTCTCTTCGAAACAGACTACATCAACCGACACAATCAGGTAGTTTGATCGTTCATCAACAGTTAGCACACAAACACTCACTTATTAAGAACACGGTTCCGTACTATAATATTTCAATAACAGACCTGCAAGAAACATCATTACTAGGCACAACTTATATTTTACAAAGAAACTTGGACAATTCTTAGGTCTCTGGGTGAAACTTGAGTGGTTCAGTGTCACGTTGTGGAATTGGCAACAGGACATGATTAAAATCTTGGTCTCTGAGGGAATATATTTTGATTTTAATAACTGTATTGTTGGAATTCTGTATTTGAAGCTTTTGTATTTGGTAATATCTTATATATTATTATTATTATATTTGGTTAAATATTATTTTGAATGGTTCAAGATTATTTAGAAAATAATATGTGAGAAAGAAAGAGAGAAACTTCGAAAAAAGAATTAGGCATTTGATCAAGGGATCATGTGTTTTGTCTGCGTTTCGTTTTCCCGTGGGAACAGAGAAAGAAATTGAAATTCACTTTGGCGGGAAAAATCAGATCAGGTGATGAATATGGAGCACACGCATTGGCTAATTAAAAGTGAAACTTATGTTTTTGGCGCGAAAAAGAAAAGGAGGTCTGAAGGGATATGGTAAGAAACAGAAGGGAAAAGGTAACAGTCGGGTGCGGACGCCAGTCGACCCGTGTCCTGCAGGGGCATGGCCGAAGAAGCAGAAGAGACAGCCATCGGGTGCAGATGTTAGTCCGGCTCGGATCTGAAAGCCATGGCCGGAAAAAAACAACAATCGATCCAAGGATCAAGTAGGAAAGACACAATGGGAAAAGAGACAATGCTGAGACGAAGTTATCTGTAAGTAGAAAACTTTTGTATACTTTAAAAAAAAATTCTCGGCGAGAAACAACAGAAGGCTTGTGTCAAGTGTGTTTAACGACATTTTTTCCAGCAATTAATAGAAATACGATTGATAAGATACTGCCATTGGGTGCGTTCACGAAATCCGATCTGACAATTTAAAGACAAAGTTCTCGCATGAAACACTGAAAATAAGATGTTCGAAAAACTATTCTCACACCGGTAAAAAGGCTAACATTCTTGAACTAAATTATTTCTGATTTTTATAACATCTCAGTGAACATTTAAATATAACGAACATTTTGATTATGGTCAGGTCATCATTGTAATCACTTGAACTATCTTAATTCTAAAGTTATTTGTATTTACAGGCATTTTTAATGTATTAAATTAATATTTTTCTAAGAGTTGATGTTTGATTTATGTTTTTTTTATACAATATATGTGTGATATAATAATATTGTTTCAAATATTAAAGGGTACGTTCCTAGTCTTTAGGTTCAGTCGGGATTAATAATGATCATTAACTAGCCGAAGTATAAAAGATTAGTTAACTTAATTCTATTCTTGGTTTTATTATAATCCATAACAATGTTGTGTTGAGAAAATAAACTTCTCGAAGTTGTTTTGAAAATACAATTTGGTTATTTGATTTCACAAGTTGATTTTTATCTCATTTAAAAAAGGGAGATGTTAAAGTTAGGGTGACACGGGATTAAGATTTCAATACTAATGAGTGAAGGCAGATAAATAAGATTAGAGCTAATTTGCTTAAAAATTAAGGAAAGAGAAAGATCACTCTGTCGCTGAAGTTTTGTTTATTTTTCATATCCACGTCGTATTTACTTGTTGGATGGAAAACAAGATTGGTTGTGAAATCTAGTTGTCAGGGAAATTTTGGCGGGAAAACCTTGGGCTCAGCAGATCGCCATTATTGACCTATAAGACAAACAGATAACATTTACTAAACATTTTTGATTACTGGCTTTCTTATATTCTGTGTGTTTCGACCGAGCTGCGGTAGGCAACGCTCTGCTAAGGTAGGCCCCGCTTATCTCATCAAGAAACACGTATCCGGAAGGTTGGTTATTGAAAGTCTCCTTGAGATTGTTCTAATGATTATTATTTTTATATTTGTTGCGGGAGGCAATATGTCCGTGACATCAGTAACTCCAGTCAAAGATATGTTCTTTGTGTTTTTGTACTACGTCAAATGTTGATATAATAATAATAATTATATACACTGGGTGCTATACCAAAAAACCTTGGTAAGTACTTACAAGATCTAAATATTCACAAAATCTCCATCGGTCAACTCCAAAAAACCGCACTGCTTGGATCAGCACATATTTTGCGCCGATACATTATGACATCCTAGATTCTTGGGAAGAATTCGATGCGTTTGAAGGCCAACACCAGCTAAAGAACTGGCAGCTGTGATACACATTGTTTTGTAGTGTCATAATAATTTTCTATTCTTTGATACATTGCTAAAGTACTGTTAGGATCTCCCACAAAGAGATCCTGTCAACAGGGGCTTGGATTATGTTATACAAATTGTTTAATTACATAAAATAACAGCATAAAAAAATACAAAAATTAATCACACAGGAATATAACAGATTTAAAGTCATTGTTTTGTTTAATTTACTCAATAATAATAATAATAATTTTTTTTTAATGGTTCATTATCAGTAGATTTGATGCATTGCTGTACTGATTGGAAAACAAACAAAAATCCTGTCCTTAAGGGATTTCCCATAAAGCTTTTAATGAAGCTAGCAGGCTTTCTGTTCTGTCTGGTATCTCTCTACAAGTGACTAAAGCCTTTTCCGATTAGCCCCCCCCTCCCCCATAAGTCTCTCCGTTCCTGGCTGTTTTTTTTTCGGTCTCTTTGTTCAGTCTTTTTGCTGTAGACTTTATAACACTTTTATTCTGAATACTTTCCATTCCGTTTACCCCTCCCTTCTGTCTTTTGTATCCAGACAATGTATGCAAAGTTGTTTGTATTAATTGTAAACTTCAAATAATATTCTTAGAATTGTTATCTCTATCTTCATTTAATTCCAATATTAGCAATAACAAAAAAAAGAAAAAAGCTAAATGTATAAAAATGTAGGTTTTATTTTTCTAAATTAATAGTAATTTTAGTTTAAAAAAAGTAAAGCGATATTCATATATTTTTAATTGTATTTTTATTTCTGCCTAAGAACAAAAATTAAATAGAAATAAAGAAGCAAAAACATGAAAGAGGGCAAAAAAAAGAAAAATTTTACAAAAAGTAAAAGAAACTGCATTAACCTAAAAGAAAAGAAACAAAAAAAAAATCTTCAAATATTCCCGCCTTTTCTCCAATTGTTTCAACATTCTCTGCTGTGCAACAGCACTGTAAGGAGCGTTCAAGATGGCGTCTGTGAAGAAGATGCGTTCCAAACAAAGAGCAGTTATTAAATTTCATTTGGAAGAACAAGAGACCGTGACAAATATTCACAAGCGTTTACAGCTGTCTACGAACACCAGGAAACTTATTAAAGCACTGTAAGTCGTTGAGCGAATCGTCTGTCACCATATTCGGAAAAGAGAAAAGGGAAGTTGTCTGATCTACCGTGCTCTGGCCAGCAACACACAGCTGCGACTCCTGCAATGTTGCAACGTGCAATGATCAATCCAGAAGCCTGTATGAAGACTCTTAGGAAACTGAGAAAATTATTCCAGCGTGTTAGGGCAACAAAGACGTGTATAAACTAATCCATCCGCAGGGCAATGCCAGACCGCACTTCACTGGACTGTTCTTCCTCATCCACCCTAGAGCCTTCATGTCGCACCTTCGGTCTTCTTCCTATTAGGACCTCTAAAGGATGACATCCGCGGGAAGCGATATGGCAACGATCAGGAAGTTCTTGATGCAGTAAGACGTTGGCTGAGGCACAGACTAGTAGAGTGTTACCATCAAGGCATACAAGCTCTGACATCTAGGTGGCATAAGGCCATAGACTTGAATGGAGATTATGTTGAAAAATAGTTTTTTGTAGCTAAAGAATTGAGGAACAAGATGATATATTTATAACTGTAATAAAACAAATCTACTTCGAGAAAAAAAATGTGTTGCATTACTTATTGAACGACCCTCATAAATGTCAAACAATATCATTTACAACATGTAGTGCAACGATAGGAAACGGATTTAATAGCATCTTAAGACTTGGAATTTGTGAATTAGCAGAAAACAAAAGATCTCTCATTACTTACTCAAAAAAAAAACCGAAATATTTAATCTTTTTGACCGTGCTCATGAAAATGCTAAAATGATATATTCATTAAAGAATAAACAGATCCTATAGTTGTCTGATCTTACTGATATCTACTGGGATAGCAAGGCTACCGTTAAATTGGAACTAACTAGGTTTTTTGAATTAATAGTTAGGTTTCTTTAACTTAATTCCAAAATTAAAAGTCAGCTTTAAATGAAATGTCGCCATGTTAAAAATGCAATGAAAATAAAATGATTTGATATAAAGAACGATTCTGAAATAACGCTGCGGAGACGGTGACCAAGATGTTAAGAGATGACAGACGACAATAGTTTTATTTGATTTGAGCAAAAACTTAAAATTTTCAGTATTCAAGATGTGTGTTTATAGCAAGAAAAGTGTATGTGAAATTTCTTGCACACAGAGGGACCATTCAAAAATGTATTTATAAAAAATTATTAAAAAAGTGAATAAATTTAACAAATTAAGTAGAAAGTAAATCTATGGAGTTAAATTAGACTTAACAATTTGAACCATTTAAATGAAACGTGATCTATTTGGGTTTTTTTTTATGTTAAGGAAGAAAAAGAATAATATTGACATTTCTTTTAATTTCGTAATTTATAGGAAATTAGTAAATTCCTATGTTTAGAAATGTGAAAAGAGGTATCTAAAGAAATGATAAATCATACTCCATTCTGCACAAATAAGCAAATGAACTACCTAAAAACTCACATGAAATCTAAAGGTAAAGTAATTCAGTTTGAATGTTGAATATAATAAAAAATATAGTAACAGGATTTGAAATAATATGTCAATGAAATAAATGTAATGGAATCTATTTATCGAAATTTATTATAAGGAAAACAGTTGCATTTTTTATTGTTCCGTTGATTAAAAAATATATAAGTTGGATTGTAGTATTATTAATGTTGTAAACTTTCTATCAAAACCAAGATTTGTTTCAGTTATTGTAGAAAATATAATAACTGATAAACTGTCTTTAGTTTCAGTAATTAATTTTCACTTAAAAACGTAAAATCAAAGCATTCTGCCCTTTCAAAAAATTTCTAATATTTAATTACGCTTTCATATCACATTAAAAATATATTATTAAGTTAATGAAATTCATTTAATTATGATACTGTATATCATAAGATATTTTTGATGAAACTAGGCCATTTCCCGTGTACATGCGCTTCTTTTTCTATATCACATAGAATTTGGTTAAGAAAGAATATTATATTAAAAATATTTTAACGTTTTGGCAATTGTAGTTCTAATTGTCATTTTCGAATTACAAATACATAGACGGATCGGAAATAAATAAACAATCTTGAGATTAAAAAAAAAGTTGAATACATTCGTTATTGATGGGGAGGAAGGGGAAAGGAGAACACAAGTCAGAAAACAATATAACGTGAGTTGTAGTCCTCGTGGCCTAATGGATAAGACGTCTGACTTCGGATCAGAAACTTGCAGGTTCGATTCTCGTCGAATTGTAGAAGTTTAATTCTATTTTCCATTCTCACAGGAAATTGCGGCGCAGAAATAAAAGATTTTAATGATATAGATTACCATTATAAAGAATCCTGTAAAGAACCATTTGATTGTAACTTAAAACATTACGTAGTTATGAAAACTTGAACCCTAAATGCATTAGAAAATTTAACCTACTTTAACAATAAGAGTTAATTTGGAACCATTACATTTTGTGGAAAATCTACTATATCAAAACCTGATAACAACTTGTTATTTGGTGACTATCCTATACTAACATAAACATAGCACGCACATAAAATTCAACGTTGAATTGTATATTTTTAAAGTTGAATAAAATATCATTTTTTCCCGATTCACTATTTCTGCTTGTGAATCCTTACACATTTAAGTTCAAAAAATTAGGGAGGTTCGGTATTTTAATCTTAAAAATTAACATTACTTTTTTAATATCTTTTTAATAACTTCTTTATAAAAAAAAAACAAAAAAAATTCTTAAGTGAAAGGGAATGTGGCACCTCCAAAATTAAAAAAAAATAGACAAGAAAATTCATGTGCTGGCCTCCATTTACCTATAAAAACATTAAAAGCTTGAGACCAAGTGTTTACTAGTTGACATCTCAGGATAGCTATTTCTCGCTGATTAGCATTCATCAGATGTGAATAGTCATCAGAAAACATCGGTTTTTACTTATAAATTTTATTTCATCTCTGCATTGAGACCTTGCTGCTTACTAATAATAAACTAATGCTGTAGTAAATAAGTTCTCAAAATTTATAACTAGTACGTTTAAAAATATTGTTATCTAACATACTGCATATGATTATGATTTATTTTTGACAGATAATCTCAATTTTAAAAATTAAAAGAAATTTATTAACTGAATGAATATTAGATTGTTTTTAAAGTAAGATTAAGAATTCAATAAATCACTCTAAATTTAACATCATAATAGAAAACATAAACGCAGATAAATAAGGATTCACTGAGTTGATTTTAGTATTTTTGATACCGGGAATCCAGAACAGCTCAGTATCTACAGCTCAGTGCTCTCAAACGACATATAAAGAAAACAAAATTCAACAAAACAATGTCCCACTATCTTAAAAACAACATATAAATTAAGAATAAAAAAAGGCCAATCAAAGGCGTCTGCTAGCGGGCTTTATTTTTATTATTGAGTGGCCTTTTTTATTCTTAATTTGTGTATTGTTGTTTTTAATATGGAGGACCGTTGTTTTATTGAATTTTGTTTTCTTTGTGTTTTGAGGTCACTGAGCTGTAGATACTGGGTGAATACAGCTGATAATGGTTAGAAAACCAGAAACAGCTATTCTGGATTCCTGGTATCAAAAATACTAAAACCAACCAGTGAATTCTTATATATGTCTTTATATTTTTAATTGTAATGTTATTATGATTTATGCACTAAAATCTGTTCTCACTCTAAATTTACTTTTTTTTGTATCTTGGAAAGAAATAAAAGATAATTTAATTCTATGTTAGCTTTTACTTCTTTGAATTTAATTTTAAAAATATTTATTGTTAAAAGAAAAATTTCGATAACCCTAAATTTATTCGTGTTGGCAAATTGAATTTGCTCTTGAAGTGTATTATTAAATTAGCGTGGAAGGCTGTCTTTTTTACATGTTTCGACAGCGATTCAAAGTAATTATTACGGCTCGTAGAAATGGATCAGTCACGAGCGAAGTTCTATTGTTTCTCGCGACGAGTGCAATTATACTAATATGAGACGATATTGTTAGGAGGCGAGAACGACAGTTCACTTCGATACTGCAACCAGATAAGACCTGCAGTAAAATAGCTGCCGAACTCAAGAGGGGGTTCCTTGCTTCGTTCCCTGCACTAAATAAGCAGTGGAAATTATGACTGCAAATATTTTCCAGTAAGCGGATTTGGTTTCCTCGACCAAAGTAGATGAAGGCAAGAATTCCTGATGAGCAAAGTTTCTCATCAAAGAAGCAAGCGTTAGAAAGTCTCAATATTCTCAATATAGAAGAGAATGCCCGGAGGAGGATAGATGATCCCATAGTTCGCTAAGACGAAAGCGAGAAAGTTGTGAAGTATCTTCAATCGACGGGAAATTTCAGGAATATATCTGAAATAGTGCGCCCGAAGAAATAAAGACTGTAATCAGAGTTAGGAACGGCTAAAAGACGATTTCTGTTGCTGTACAGACGAAAGGCGAATTGACGATCCCTTTTGAAACAGATGCAAGTACCGTAGACGATTGATTGATCCGAAGACGGAAGACTCGTTCGACCGTGAGACACAACTAGGCCCGGGAACTCCTGAAAGAATACAAAGCTTAGATTCCATACGGTTAAAGAATCCAAGTAGACGAATGGAAAGCGAAAAGTGATTAACTACGGCTGATTTGAAAGAAGATCCATGTGAAATTTATCTAACGACGTGAGAGAAGCGGAAATCGGAAAAATATCCCTAACCAGAACACCGACCCTTGCAGTGACAGATTCAGAAAGATTTCTAGAACTTACACTCGACCAGCAGTGGATATTCCGGCCAAGATAATAGAAATAGGATTGTCCGAAAGTAAAATTTCCATTGAAATTTTTATTCTCTCAGGCGATAGGATTTTATTATTCTAGATAGGGTTAAATAAATAAGATTAGATAAAAATAGGATCTTGAGAATTTTATAGAAGTTTGTTTTGAATTCAAATTAGCGACGAAAAGTTACAGAAGAAATCACTAGTAATCTTAGAGTAGAAGAGATAGATATTCTATTTATCAATCTTAGGTTTATTCAGGAGAAGAGACGTATTGAAAGACCTTCTGTAGTTAGAGATAAAAGCAGTCATAGCCGGATAAAATAATTATAGTAGCCGGATTAATTAGAGAATTTAGAATAGGGGAATCTTTAGATAAGTTATACAGCAATAAGCAGTTTGATATTTGAGGCCCAGAGAAAGCTGTAGAAATAAGAAGATTAAAGATTTAAATCTCCCCCAGAGAAGCAAGATCGTTAGACCCAAGTCGGAACCCCAGAGAAGCAAGAGAGTCTTATAAGAAGACCGTGAAGCTTTAAATTTATTAAGGACTTTGAAATATAAAGTAAAACCCTAAGACCGGATTGATGTAAAGCTTAGAAAGCTGATTGTAAAACATATTTGTTGAAATATTAAATTGTTTTCCGATTTCACGTTTTCTTGTATCTTTAAGTAAAGTAATTTTAGAGCACTAAAAGAATTTAACTCTGCTAGCTAAGACTTCAGTAAAATATAATCATTATTATTTACATTTTGTAAGCTTGTAAGTAAATATAAAATAAAAAAGACTAAGAATCACTATTTTGCTAATCACATAGATCTAAGAGCATGGCCAAGCAAACTATATTGCTCAAATGACAGAAGAAGAAATAGAAAGTCTTTTAAGAACAAAAGATAAGACAACAAATTTCTTTCAACAAAATATAAATTTTATAGAATCACTAAAAGGTCATCACACAAGCTTAAAATAAAAAGTATTTAAAAAAAAAGTTTTAGACGCTGCGCGCCGCGCCGTTTCGACCCGTGCCACATGACGTTTTTAATGAGAATGTCTTTAAATTATATAATTATGGCGGACGTATGATATGTTAACGAGGACCAATGAAATGCAGCATAGAAGCACAGCCTGTTGAAAAAAAAAAAACAATCCTAAGACGGTGGGGAATCTGATGACATCAATAAAACTTCAAGTCTGTAGATATCAATAAAAGTTCAAGTCCACTGATAGGCAACCACGTGGAAGTGTTTGTAAACATTGGAAGGCTGCCGGCCATGTGGATGTTGTAATAAACTGGAAGATCGCATGCGGTCACTTTGGTAGATCACTTAATATGACAAGTTCTGCTAAGAACTAATATGTATTGTATCCGAAGAAGCCTAATCGATCACACCAGAAAACCAAATTGGTAAATGTTTTGAACAGAAAGACAGTCATTGTAAATTGCGGATCTCGAAACAATAAAAAGAGACTCCATGCATTTACGTAGGGAATTAGGTTTTGCCTCTGCCAGAACAGTAGGAATATCAAAGTCAGTGGAGTGACTCGTGTTCCGGGAGTGCTGAACAGTAGCATAGGAGAGATGTTTTTTAGAGACATTTCTCGACCCAATACTCGATCCGAGCACATACGCCGGGTCTCGTCAATATATTGCGTCAACTCATTGTAAGGCGTACACTATGCCTTTCCGCCTGTTTACATCTTATTCCTTTTTGAACTAATTAAGCAGTGTACTTATGGTCTTATGGCATGCGAAGGTGACCAAATATTATGATTCTTCAAGATCTTCGAAATCTGAGAGAAATAGTGAAGGGTGGAAATCCATGGACACATACTGTTTAGGTTGAGAAGGAACACCTTGTACTTTGTCATTGTGGTTTATGCCAGATTATGCAATGCTTATTGAATGTGGTTTTTTATTCAATGGATGATAGTTGTTCTGTGCCAATAGCCTTACGATAGTAGTCTTTCATGTTGCAAGTTTTTCCAGAGCTAGACAACTTAAATGCCCTCTTAATCGCCATAATTATAACGTTTATCTTGAAGGATACTGGACAGAAAGATTGGTAATTAAGAATAATATCTGCCTGGGTTTTTTTTTTCTATTTCTATAAATCTCCGTGTGGAACAAGATTTCTCATCTGTAATGAGAGCAACTAGAAAAGAGAGTGAGCCGTCCTTTGACTTCTCCATACTGAATTCAATGACAGAATGAATGGCAGGAAACTTATAAAAAACTTAATTTATATCGTAATCTGATATATACAACAACAAATCACCAACATATCGAAATGAAAAAGGGCAATTAATCCTGCCATCATCGGGTATCAAGAAAGCAGATCTTCAATATACATCGTAACCCATTCGGAGATGATGGTTGATGCAGAGACCCATAAACAAATTCTTCATTTATTGCTAATAACAATCATTATATTGAAACACCTGCGTGTCGAAAAGCCCCTGAGTAAGCGGGAAGAGTTTGACGAATATATCTTTGTTGAGGAACATATTTGTTATCCCATCATTGAACTTCTGGCATTCAGTGATCTATCAATGTGACCGCATGCGATCTTCCAGTCTGTTTACAAACATACACATGGCCGGCAGCCTTCCAATGTTTACAATCAGTTCCACGTTTTTGCCTCTCCGCGAACTTGAAGTTTTGTTGATCTCTACTAGAAGATGTCGTCAGGCTTGTGATTGGATTCGTAGTGGCTCCTCCCCACAGCCTTAGGATTGGTTATATTTTAGTCCTTCTACAGGATCCACAGGCCATGCTTCCATCCAGCATTTCATTAGTTGACATATAATCTGTCAATCTGCTTTATAAAGACATTCCCATTAAAAAAGTCCTAAAGAAATTTTTCAAGCATTATACAATGAAACAATGAACTGATCATTATTAACATATATGAAATTTAAAAGTAAATTGTTCGGGATTTTATTAATAAATAAAACCTTGGGCTTTATTAATAAACAACAACTTGATTCTTCATTAGGGAAAGGCAGAGAATCTACGGAGACTCTTCAGCAGGAAGGGAAGTACAAATTAATAGTAACAGAGACGTATATATTATAAGCAAACTGAAGAGAAAATAAATAACTTAAGAATTTCTTAACCTTAACGAAAAAGCTTTTCCAAATAATAACTAATCAAAATCTTTTCACTGAATTTTTTATTAATTATATAATATTCATACTTCTATTCCTTTAAGGAGCACCGATTCACGATATGAATAAATTGTAAGTTCTTATTAGTTCATTTTCTATTTCTTAAAGAAAATATACCTAAACCACTGGAGTAGAAAATGCAGTGATTCTAAAGAGGCTGGCCAGTGTTTTTCTAAATGTATTGAAGAAATACTTCAGAAGGAAGTAAAGTGCAAGTGAGTATTTTTACCATCTAAAATACTTTTAACTCTGTAGCAAAGTCTTAAAACAATAATTTTAATTTTGTAAAATTAATAATTTTATTTTTAGATTCTTTGTAATCAGTCTATCAGAAAATCTTGTTAAAGCTTGTTTTGTATTGTTTATGGTGAATATCTTAAAATATAATGAATCCATCCTGTTTCAATAGCAAGTAACTAGAAAAAAATTAATAACATTAACATAATATATCATTCATTTTTTAACATGCAGATTTATAAAAATTATACTCTGCAATGATGGTTGTTAATAATTAACATATTATAATCTAAGGAATTGTAATATTTGACTTGAATGAAACTTCAAAAAACGTAAAAGTCTTGGAATTGATTGGAAAGACCATAAACAAACATAAAAAATATGAAACAAAAGCGTTGCTTTTTCATATAAATTTTCAATTTTTTATTCTAAAAATCGTAGGTGAAAAGAAAAGAATGTTTTCTAAATATGGATTCCATCCACAAAGTTATTGTTTTTGAATACGTTTGAGGTATGTAGAATCGAAGTCAGCTAAATCCATAGTAAATTGGTTTCTGAGTTATGAATGCCACTATATTCTTCGAACAAAGTCGAATCCGGTTATGAAATCATTTAGCATCAAATGCAGATAACTTTCTACGAAAATCTACTTTAAAAAACAGGATTATTATCAAAGACAGCTACATCTACTGGCGTTGGAAACTAACAAAGCTAAAATCGCGGCCGGCCAATCACAGACCCCCATTTCCCAAAAGACCAGATGGCGGTATAAACTTTGTTCCTATATTTGCTTGTTTTTTTAGTCTACACAATTATTAACATTCTGGCATCCTCGATGTTAATCTATTAGATACGTAGGCTAGACACATCACTAGTCATGTTGATGTCATCGCTTAGTTGCTGGAAATGAAGTCAGCTAAATCCATTTGTGTTTGAAACAAAGTCAGCTAAATGCAGTCATTTGGTATCAAAAGTACCTAAGTATATTTTAGTTATTCAATAAAATAATAACCAGTCATTATAGGCGTTCAATGTGCTATCCATTGACTTCTAATTCCTATTCTACGTATTTTGATGCTTTCTTCATACAATGTTACCATCTTGAAAAAAAATAAACTTTTTTTTTATTTGAGTAAAATTTCAAAACATGGATTTAATTGCTTTGATTTTATCCCCCTCGTTTCATTCTGTGGAAATTTTTTGACGTAGGTATTTATCAAGACAATATATAACCAACAGTAATAATGCTGATAAATATCTCCTATTTTCACGATAATATTTTAGAATGTCTCGATCTGAGATTCTTACAATCTCATATCAATTTTCTTTTGTTTTTTTTTTTGCTTTTATAATTATCAACTATGATTTTTTTGTGTGCATCACTTTCACATGATATTTATTCAAATTTTTTCTGCTTGCGAATTTTGATTGCTACACCCTGACAGAAATCCTTTCCGTTTCGGTCTCTCTCAGCTCTATTTCCTGCTGCAGCATTTAAACCATTTGTTTTTATATTTTCTTTTTTTACCAGTTTTTCCATTAATACCCATGTTTGCGGGATTATCTATATTAGGGAAAGTATAACAATAATTAGGGAACGGGTATCAGAACGTGGATATTATTTAAAAAATAAGATGATTGAGAAATCGGAGATAGCTGAACATTGCATTAATAAGGGATATGGTATGAATAGTGAAGTAAAAATCATGTGGGTTCAAAAAGAATCGAAAACTGGGAAAACTGTTGAAAGTATATGTATTAAAAATACTAAAGGTAGTAATTTGAATAGGAACGAAGGAGTGGATGTCAATTGTAATTTTGTAAGAATGGCTAGTGAGTTTGGTTTTTTGATTGCGAATCGTCCAACGACGGACCACGTGCTAGTCTAACCCGACAACGTCAGGAAGAGGCTAGAATAGTCGAAGGGGGACGAGATTCTCATCTCCCTGAATAACCCTGAAATTGTAAGTTCCATGGGAGAAACGGACGAAACACAGAAGAAGAAAGAAACATCCATGCCCGTGCTGGGATTCGAACCCAGGTGTCCAGCTTATAGGCCATAAGGCTTACCGCCGTCTAGACTTTGATATGAGATTGTAAGAAGCTCAGATCGAGACATTATCATTATATATTATTTCTCAAAGGGTTTTTTTTGTCGGAACGCTATATTTCCTTTACTACTTCATCAAAATCAATGATTGAGGCATCATTTTGAAGATTACGTTTCCCGCTAATGACGAAAAATAAACAAATTGTTTAAAATTAATGTTTTC
>JAFIDM010006090.1:77543-101811 GCA_023159025.1 Thereuonema tuberculata
ACGGGTGAATCCAGGAACCAGATGATTCCTAACTTACAACTAACCTATCCTTAATTGCAACTGGTGACTCCTGGAACCTGACGATACCTAACTTACAAGTAACCTAATCTTAATTGCAACAGGTGAATCCTGGAACCTGACGATGCCGAACTCACAACTAACCTATCCTTAATTGTAATGGGTGAATCCTGGAACCTGACGATGCCTAACTTACAAGTATCCGTATCCTAATTGTAATGGGTAAATACTGGAACCTAACGATGTCCTAATTACGTTACCGGGTGTTGGGTTTTCTTATTTCCCTGTCGAGAAACATGGCCGGTTTGTACTACTTGTAAGGAACAAGCAACAGATAAGCTTACATCCTGCGGCTGACGATGCCACACCTAATGTAACCGTATCATATATTAAAAGGGTGAATACCGTATCCTAAAGATACCTAAAATACCTTAAAAGAGCTATAAGTGCAACGACCGAATACTGTAACCTAAAGATAACCAACTACCCTAACTGAATCATAACTGCAACGAATGAATACTGTAATCTAACGATATCCAGATTACCATAACTGAACTTTAAATGCAATGGATGAATACCCTAGTCTAACGATACTCAGCTTACCCTAACGGAACCAAAGCTGCAACGAATGAATACTGTAACCTAACGATACCCAGGTTACCCTAACCAAACCATAACTTCAACGGATGAATACCCTAGCCTATCGATACCTAGCTTACCTTAACCGAACCATAACTGCAACAAATGATTACTGTAACCTAACGGTACCCAGCTTACCCTAACCGAACCGTAACTGCAACGAATGAATACTGTAACCTAACGATACTCAGCTTACCCTAACGGAACCATAACTGCAACAGATGAATACTGTAACCTAATGACACGCAGCTTACCTTAACTGAACTATAACGGCAATGGATGAATACTGTAACCTAACGATACCCAGCTTACCCTAACCGATCCATAACTGCAACGGATGAATACTGTAACTTAACGATACATAAATTATCCTAATCGAGCCATAACTGCAACCGATGAATATTTAACCTAACGATACCCAGCTTATCCTAACCGAAACAGAACTGCAACGAGTGAAAACTGTAACCTGACGAAAGTATGTAGGCTTACCTCATGTGACGAACTCGTGGCCGACATACTTGAATGATACCATGCATGATATTTTAGAGCATTACTTTGTAGCTCTTGTTACATTGTGTCCACCACATAAATTTGAATAAATTTGCGTGAAATTGACCAAGAATAACGTAATTCCTCCCGACATCTGAATAGTTATTCAACCTTTGCCGTCATGATTTTTTTAGAACACTGGAAAACCTGTGGACATGACGTCATGTATCCTGGCGCAATATCGTAAGCCGGAAGTGATAACAGTAACCCGTCAGCGCCGAATCATTACGAGACTTTCTATTCGCTTGTACCAGATATTGAACCAAACCACAGTAGATTTTTATTGATGCGTAGCAGAGAAGGAAATTTAATGTCTAGAATGAATCGAACGGAATAAGAAACTTTAGTCCATGTTTAACTTTTAAATGTTTTAGTAAAATTTAACTGAGTAAATCACAGACCTTACATCGGGAATGACATGGCTCACCAGGATAAGATGAAATACGATTAATATCCACTTAACAGAACACGGATGCTGAGTCTTCAACTTGCTTCGAACTTGTTTCGAACATCCTATTCGAACGCCAAACGATCGTTGGATCTATTCTGTCGTTGATGAGCTCCGCCTTTATAATTCGAACATGACCTTGAATTCACTACCGCTCGTAGATCCTTCCATTGAAACCGGCCAGAAATAACGTCTTTCTTTCTTGAATTTCGTCTTTCAATTCCCGCTAGGAACATGCTATTTCAGGTCAAAACAGTCCTAAATGGATCCGCTTGATACACTTGAAATAACTTTTTGCATTAACACTGGAATCTTCCACCTGGAATTAGGATTAAGCACTTGATCACAACTCAATATCGCAGTTACCAAGTCAATGGCACAGAGTGACAATATTATGATCCCTTCAGCTATTTCCACAAGGATAAGGAGACAGAATCCAAAAAATGTTTCTAAATTACTTCCAATATCAGTTAGGAAAGATAAAAATATGAAATTATATACAAAGATATATATTATTTAATATATATTTAAATGATATATATTATTTAATATATATTTAAATGATATATATCATTTGAGAAAAATCCACGATTTTTTCAGCCTCATGGTGGGTTTCCTCTTTTGCCTTTGTTTTCCATACGAATAGAAATCCAATACAAACAACTATTCAATTTGAATTCAACAATGAAGCCAATTTACGAAGCCAAAGATGTAGAGAAATGCATAGATTCTTGTATTACAAATCATCTTCATTCTACTTTGCCTTGCAGGTTACCATAAATGAGTAATTATTTACCAGATTGCTCAACACCTGCACTTTTCAAGAGAAGTTACATTAAAGCAATGGAAATACTAAGAAGCTTTCAGAAAGTGAGAGAGTTTGCCCAAAGAAGTGCTTTCGCAATTATTTCTGTTCCTTCTGCGCCGGATTCAGCGCCCGGAAAATTTTATCTGGAATTAACACAGGAGAGAAGCTAACAGAAGTTATATCAAGAATATGAATGGTAGATATTTTCAGTGAGACTGACAACAATCGGTTTCTGCGAGATATATGCTGGTGATTTTACTGTTAGTTATTGTTGCTAATAATCTCGATCTCGCTTGACACACACTTTCACTATTTAAAATTATTAGTATGCCTTTCAATTAGACACTAGAATTCAACCACAATTTTTTTACATAAATATGAAACTTGAATTTGAAATCTCTAAAAATGAAATAAATAGAGAATACCCCACATATCTTTCTCTGTGGGTTAGAAGATGCTAAGAAACGAATAGCCTTGGAAAAACAAAAAGATATATTAATTTTGCAGTGACCTCATGGAGCAAAATATCCATACAGGTAAATCAAGAATATAGAAAGAATTCAACAGCTTTATACTTGATGCCTCAAGGATAATTGACAATTGACGAAGGATAATTATCTTATATAGAGCATTTAAAAAAATTTTAATCAGGCACAGAAATATTGGGAAGCTCATAGGCTATCAGCTGAATGGCCGCATGCCTAGTATTTCATAATTACAACATTCTCTTTTTCTCTATTTTCGTTTAGTCAACCATTGACTGTTAAAGTTTTTTAAGAGGTTATACAGTATCCTACTGATACACTTTCATTCATATTTGGTATACAAATATTAAAATACTTTTCATTGGAATCACAATGGAGCCTCAAAAGCAAGAATAAATAGTAAAAATACTTTATACGAATCCATTTTAGGCTTCTATACACAGCGTAACTCACAGCTGGAGAAGTGTGTAACGCAACAGATCGTAACTCATATCCCCGCTTTGTCTTTCGGATGTCGGGAGAAATTGATTGATCGATAGACCGTTTAAGTGGTGTCATTACAACCTATATCACAGTTCGAAGAGCCCGTTGCTAGGGCTCGTTGTCCGGACTTTAGCAATGCGAAAGCCGATTTTTATCGTGGTTTTTCTTTAAAAAAAAGACCCCCCCCCCCCAAAAAAAAATTTATAACTGCCATTATAATATTTAACGCATTTCTAAGCCGATCTTAAGGATTTTTTCCCCTTATTTTTTTTTTTGAGAATTTTAACATTAACATGAAAAAAATTGCATTTTTGAATATGTTTGAGGTTCTAAAAACTATAGGTAACACTGTACCCGATATCGAGACCTTCTGATTGGTTCACGCAAAAGCCACTCCTATAGCAAAGTACTGATCTATAGGATCAGTTAGGAAAGTTCATTTCATAAGTAGGATTATAGAAGAATAGATAACTTTATATTAGCAAACGATCATACAATTATTTATTCTTCTATATTTTTATTACAATGGGATCTCTGAAATCTATGGAGAGTTCTATTTTTTTCTGTGGGGTTTTGAAGTTGTAAGTTTTCCGAGATTTTAACAATTGTGTTAAATAAATTCTCACCCTTTGTTTCTTCAACACCAGAAATATTTGTATTATTTTTCCTTTGTCGTATATCCAACATTTCTACATTCTGCTTCCTTTGACTTATTTTCTCATTTCGGGTAGAATTGGTTTTTTCTATAGTGGTTAGTTTTCCTGTTATAGATTATCGGTTATCAGTAAGAGTTGACAACTTCTTCGTAATATCCTCATTTCGTTTATTTACAAATTCCATTGAGTTCTTTATTGAGGTTAATAAATTACAATTATGAATTTCCCGCGACGGACAGACAGAGCGGGAATATAAAGCTTCTCCTGCTATGAGTTACACTCTGTATAGAAGCCAAAAAATAAATTAAAAAGTGGCACAAGATAAAAAAAAATTGACTGAAAGCAACACTGCTTATAAGATATCCACTTTTACTTAAATAACAGCAAATAAAGATGAGAAAGGCATGCTCTGATGCATCGTATTTACATTCTCTGCATTGCTGAAAAGAATATATGTAGAATACTGCCGATGCCCAAATCTCTATGTATGAAAATGAATGTTTCTTTCTTTGTCCTCTATACACTCCTAGGCCCTTTGACGTATCTGTATCAAACTTTGCAGAATTACTCTGTAGGCAAAAGATAGGCTACCTTAGAACAGGGACACTCTCTCTCCAGGGATTGAAAAAGGGTTAAAAAGCGAAATATGCACCTGTGGTGACAATAAGAACTAAAACCATTTATATTTCTTGTATGCGTTCCTACACCATTAAACAGATTGCGATGAAACTTTGGGAGCAGTTGTGGGTACGCCCGCGATGCTTTCTGAATTAGTAGAACACCAGCTCTACACGCTATCTAAGTGTCCCTATCCCCGAACGACACGGGCCCTTATATTTAGAACCTCTTTTCGGGCACACAAATCTATTGCAAAAAATGAAAAATCCCATCCCTTATGGGGGGGCAGGGACACCACACAATGGTGGGGGAAAGGCGACACAAGAGCATAAGTGTCCCACCCCCGACCGACATGAGGACTATATATTTAGGGCCCCTTCCCGGGCCCCCAAGTCCAATACAAAAAGTGAAAAATCCGATCCTCTATGGGGGTCAGGGACACCACACTTGGGTAGTGGGAAGGCGACACAAGGCCGTAAGTATCCCACCCCCGACCGACACCGGGACTTTATATTTAGGGTCCCTTCTCGGGCAAACAAGTCTATTATAAAATGGGAAAAATCCGATCCCCTATGGATGGCAAGGACACCACACTTGGGGGGAGAGGGAAGACGACAATAGGGCATGAGATCCAACCCACTACCGACACCGGGACCTTATATTTAGGGACCCTTCTCGGGAACACAAGTCTATTACAAAAAGTGAAAAATCCGATCCCCTATGGGGGGCAGAAACACTATAGTTGGAAGGGGGGAAGGCGACACAAGGGCATGAGGTCGCACCCCGACCGACACCAGGACCTTATATTTAGGGCCCCTTCTCGGGCACACAAGACTAATGCAAAAAGTTAAAATTCGCTCTCCTATGGGAAGCAGGGACACTAGATTTGTGGGGGTGGAAGGCGACGCAAGAACCTAAGTACCCTACCACCGACCGACACCGGGCTCTTTCATTCTTTGAGTGTATTCCAACGCATGCCAGGTTCAGCTAGTATTCAAATAAAATAATGTTTCATCTCATTTTTTCACATTAATTCTGTAGAATAGAGTAGCCATTCTTATAAGTCATGATTCCATAAACTTTTCACAATCTATATAAGTATATGTAATGGAAAAGTTAACCTACCAGAACACAATTTGATCATTTTTTCTTCAAACAATGACTTTTGATCGGTCTAAGAGTAGATGTATTAATCTATATTTCAAATCCGTTATCAAATTTCAATTGTGACCTGAGAACTTAAATAGAACCGTTGCTTATAATAGTTCAAATTTAAGAATTTAGCCATTTTCTGACAATGGAGGGTATTTTCACATTTCTGGGCTTCCTTTTAAGTCCACTTTACTGAAGGTATCGATTAGTATGTGTTTATGCAACTCAAAATGATGTACAGACAATTTTCGTAAGAGAGAAGGCGGACTGTAATTGTGAATTCCTTCAGAAGGTTAATTCTGAATTTGGAGCTGACAAACATATATACAACAAGTAATAATTTACAGCTACACAGTAAATACTATTATTGTTTTTATTTTGATTTGTGACTAAACTTAAAACATAGTTTTGATAACATTATTTTATAGACACCTAGAAATTATATAAGTATGACTAAATGCTTGAAAAGTTTACAAAAATTACGTTTATATAAATTCCAAATGGTTCTCATGAATTCGATCCCATTCATACAGAAAATAAGAAATTTCTTTAAAAACCTGAAAAAATTTTTCACCTTGTATTATAGAAATTTCTCCATAACTGCACTATAACTTTCATAAAATCTTTTAATCGTGATATTTCGCATATTTTTTTCAAATATGCTTCGTCGGACGTTTTTTTAAAAACTCCTTTTTTTTTATATATACAGCATACACAACAATGATGTAGTTTACACAGAATACATAACAATGATATGGTTTACACATAATATGGTTTACAATGGTAGAAAGCCAATGGTAATACGTCAAGAATGTTACAATATGATGGGAACGAAACTTCTTCATTATGTTAGGTGTTGTACCATTATTATGGATAAAAACAAGGGGAGGTAAAGAAAAAATTATTGCTTCAATACAATTTATAGGAATTTTTTAGTGTTTTTTATGCTTTTTTTAAATTTGTGTAAGGTGCAACTGTTAACCTTTAGAAATTTGTCTTTGTTAATGCAAGGGAAGGTGTTGATGATACATGATTCAATCCTGAATCTATCTTTTTCTTCTTCGATTTTGAATAGAATGCTGACTAATGGATCGGGATTGTGTTGAGTTCGCAGACAGTGGTCACCCCAGTCTGATATTCCTTCTTTGTTATTAATAAAGACTTGTACGTGTTCATGCACTCTTTCTTTTAGAGTGCGGCCTGTGCTTCCAAAATACACAGACCCACAATCCCGACATTTTAATTTATATATGACACCCATGGTGTGCATGAAATTGTGGTTGGTGTCGTTCTGATTTTTCTTGATCAATTGGTTATTTTTGTATTGTATTATTTTAATATCGTTGGTTTTACATAGTTCTTTGAAGGATTTGTGTATCCGAGTACCCAGGGGTAATTTAACGATTTTGTTGAAGTTTGTGTTTTGTTTGTTTTTGTTTTGTCTGTATTTGAAGAAAATCTTAATGGATTTTGAGATGAATTCCGGAGAATATTCATTTATTTCAAATTTGAGTTTCATTTCATTTATTTTGCTGTACCATAATTTTTTGTTTTCTGTGTGTTCCGTGATTCTTTTGAGATAATTATGGATTAATGCTCTTTTGGTTTTGATATCGTGTTCAGAGTGGAAATTTAACACGTGGTTACTTTTTAGTTCTTTTTCTTAGTGTTCGTAGGTTATTTTGTTGTTTTTGTTAGTTAATCTAAGGTCCAGGAACGTTATTGAATTGTCTTTTTCTTCTTCGATGGTGAAACTTAGTTGGGGGTGAATTTTATTAACAAATTGATGAAATTTGCCGAATTGTCTTTGGGTTCCATTCCACAGGATGAGGATGTCATCTGCATATCTTAAATATTTATAACGTGTTTGGTTCCATTTTAGTATGAATTGTTGTTCTAACCAGTTCATGTAAAAATTGCACATGGTTCCTGATATGGGGCTACCCATGGGAAAACCTTCTATCTGTGTGTAAATTTTGTCTTTAAATTTGAAAAAACAATTGCTACAAACAAATTCTAGAGTATTCATGAAAGTGTCTTTATCTATGTGATGGATGTCTAATATGTCAGTGTTATTTTTACATACCTCTTCGACAATTTTCAGTGTTTCCTGTATAGGTATGTTAGTATACATAGAGACTATGTCCATGGAGAACATTCTGTATTTCTTTTTCTCTTGGTTAGCTTCTTTAATGCAATTTATTACTTCTTTTGAGCTGGTAACGATTATCTCTTCTTTGAATAAGGGGAGTTGTTTTAATATTCTATGGATGAACCTGCTTAAATTCTGGGTAGGTGATCCGTATGAATTAATGGTAGGGCGTAGAGGGATGTCTACTTTGTGGATTTTAGGCCGAGGTTCGAATGTTGGTGTTCTACAAAGATTTTGGCATAAGTTCTGATATTGGTTGTATTTAATTGTTTTGCTATGTTGCAGACTTTGTATAGCTTTCTTAGCAGTTTTATACGTTTTGTAAGTTGGGTCTTCAGTAATTTCTGTGAAATCAGCTGTATTCAGTAAGTCCAGTGCTTTTTTGTCATAGTCTTTTTTGTCCATGATTACTAGTTTGTTGCCTTTGTCTGCTTTGCATATTATTCTTGTTTTATCTTTGGAGATTTTCTGTATTAGTTTTTCTTCATATAAAGGTATATTTCTTTTCTTAACTTGCTGTTGATTTTCATATATGTTGAATATGCTCTCTTTATTTTCTTTAATCTTGTCTTTAGTTTTTTCAATTTCGTTTAAGACCTTGATATCATTGGCTTTGGGGTTTATATTTAAATCAAAGCCTTTGTTCAATGCGATCATTTCATGGGTATTGAGTTTAGTCTTACTTAGATTGGTAATGTAATTAGATTTTGAGTAATATCTATCGAATTTTTCTTTGTATAGGGCATTGACTTGGTGATGTAATTTTTTGTTTTTTTTATCATTAAGTTTGTCAAGACATGAAATATATTGCTTATGTTCCATGTCCATAACATTCTTGTAGAGGTCAGCGGGGAATGTGACTTTTAAAGCTCGGTTGTAGAATAGTTCTTTGCTTTGTAGGTCTCTGATCTTGTGATTCGTTGCCATTATTTGATTCTTTAATAACTTGTATTTAGTTTCATTCATTATCTTTGTAGCCCGGTAATTTTCCAGAAGAAGTGGTATCTTTCTAAAATTAAGGGGTTTCGGGAGGATTCCATAATATTCTGATTTCTTTAAGAAATATTGATGTGATTCCCATTTTGCGATGCCTTTTACACATTTTTGGTGGTTTTTAAGTAGTGTGTATGCCTGCAAACCATAATTAAGCTTGATATTCCTTATAAAGTTCATCATGCAATGGAAACTGTATACTTACAAAAACTCCTTGATATGACAATCAATATATTAAAAAACTGAAAAAATATTTCACCTTGTATTATAGAAATTCCTCCATAACTGCACTATAACTTTCATAAAATCTTTTAATCGTGATATTTCGCATATTTTTTTCAAATATGCTTCGTCGGACGTTTTTTTAAAAACTCCTTTTTTTTATATATACAGAATACACAACAATGATGAAGTTTACCTTCCCTTGCATAAACAAAGACAAATTTCTAAAGGTTAACAGTTGCACCTTTGTTCAGTTCAGTTGTTAACAGAAAATAATGCATAAAAAAAATAAATGAAACACACAAAAGATTAAGATAAAAAAACACACAGATTTAATCAGGCTAGAGTAAATACAAAAATAAGAAAAAATGCTTGTTTAGGTGGAAAAACACCAAGAAAAAAATTAATGAGGAGAAAAAAAAACACTGTTCAAAACACTGCAATTACTAGTTCAGAGTTCTTTTATATATAGAATAATGATAATAAAAAAAAAATCTTTCTTAGATTTTTTTTCCTTTCCTCAGGGGCGAAGAAAAAAAACTGATGTACCTAGGCACAAGTTAGCAAAATGATTGTTACTTACAAATTCGACTATCTTGATTGAACATTGGGATCCCAATTCAGAAGCACACGCGAAAATCACCAACACAACACAAATAGAAGCACTGTTCTGGCACTGCATCTGAGGCCAAAATATGATTTAATCAAATACATTGTTGAGGTTAGGAACTGACTTCAGGTATTTCTGCGTCGTCCGGTGGGCTTTTCAAATACAGCTTCCGCAGTGATAGTGGAACTTCGACGGCGTAACTGCAATTTGCAGGAAGGCAGGTAAGTGGTTTGGCCTGCCATCTTGCTGTGGGGTTTGCGAGACTCCTTTACATTAACGGGAGTATCGACGCTGCTGTTTCCTTGTCTTTCGGGCGGCTTCGCCATTTGCATGTTCGGGCAGACAGATCGGCGACCTCGTGATGGCAAATACTCGGCTGTTTAGCTTCTCCGAAGAATGTCTTTCGGGGAAAATCTCTTAAGAGTCTCTCGCTCTCTGAGACTCTCGTAGAAGCATGCAGAGGTATGAAGCACAGAA
Organism: Thereuonema tuberculata; assembly: GCA_023159025.1. NCBI lineage: Eukaryota > Metazoa > Arthropoda > Chilopoda > Scutigeromorpha > Scutigeridae > Thereuonema > Thereuonema tuberculata. Next base: position 87,854 of record JAFIDM010006090.1, read on the forward strand.
TAACAAAGGGTAGTTCTCCCAAATTGAAATAAAATCAAACTCCTGGGCTTAATGTCTAAGCCTAACACAAATGAGGCTGGCGATTTGGTATCCACCGCCAGACCTCTTTACTCTGCTAAATCATTTTCACATATATATTAATGTTGCTTAGCAACGAATAAAAGACTGAAGGAGGAGAAAAAAAAACACACGTGACAGCAGGAAGTTAAGCAGACAGACGGACACAAAGTCACAACATACATGACGACAATGTAAAAAGGAGCACTTGAGAAGCGAACACACACGTGGTAGCAAGAGGTCAGTCAGACAAATGGACGCAAAGTCACAACATGGCTTACATGGCGACAGTGTAACAAGAGGAGAGCCTTGAAAGGAAATGAAGAGAAGAAAAACAAAACGAGAACAAAGAAAGCAGACGCCAAGAGAAAGAAAAAAAGAAAGAAAAATAGATGAATATTCAAAAGAAAATGAAAAAAAAAATCAATCTTCGCGAAATACTGAACATCAACACCAAAATGTGGGCTGAGGGAGGAAAACGTGTCACGGGGGGAAAACAAACTAAAAATGAACCAAAAAAAAAAAGTGACCCCCCCCCCCCAACACAAACGTAGGGCACTAGGCTCAAGTTAAGAATGAAAATCCTCCATTGCAACCGCATAAATACCACCACGGCGCTCGAAGGATACTTTGGCTCACAGAGAGCAAAGATAAAATCCCAAGGAAAAATAAAGCAATCAAACGTTGTCAATCACCTGATTACACCAAATTCACCAAGATATTTTGTCCAAAAAAAAAATTACTAATGGAAGGATTAATTGGAATTCTCATCCCGTTTGAACTCCCGGAGGTGAGAAATGTGAACCCTTCTTGATTGAACAGGGTCACTTAAAGATTTAATTAAATAAGAAACCCGAGAATTAATCCGAGTTACCTCAAAAAGGACCTTTATAACAAGGAAATAACTTAGCCGCACGATGTTCTGGTTTAGAGGAAAGAGCATGGGTTCGCGCTAAAACTAAGTCTCCGACTTGGAAAACTTTAGGTTTCCGGTGTTTGTCATAACGCTGCTTATCCTTAGCTGCACACTTATCTCGATGAGCCTTTATTTCGGAGATAATCTTTTCCATGCGCAACACAAAGTTGTCCCTCCACCTTGAACAATCGGTTGAATCCTCACTGAGAACAGTTCCTACAGGTAAAATTTCACGGCCAAACATGCAAAAGGCAGGGGAAAACCCAGTGGCTTCACTAACAGAACCTCGTAAACAAAATAAAAGTTTATCTAATTCTCAATCCCACTTCTGATGTTTACCTTTAAGATATGATTTGATGATACTTTTTATAGATCCAATGTACCTCACCGATGGATTGGAAGCGGCATGGTACGGGCTGCAAAATTGATGTCTGATTCCATGATCTTCGCAGAATTTTTGAAATAAGTTTGAACGAAATTGAGCGCCATTATCACTTATAATGACTCGGGGAAAACCAAAATAATAGAAAGTATCTGTTAAAATTTTAATGCAGGATTCTGTGTTGGCTACTTTCTGTGTTGGTTTCGCATCCATCCAACCTGAGAAAACATCAACCATAACAAACAAGTGGGCGTTGCCTTTCTGACTCCTGGGGAGGGGACCGGTAAAATCAATGGCGATGGAGTCCCATCGATCACGCTTCTCAGCAAGGCCCGCCAATCCAATGGGTCCTTCCCTGCATGGTTTCGTTCTTTGACACACCTCGCAGCTACGTACAAAGTTAGATATATCACGGTTCATGCCAGGCCAGAAAAATCTCTCATTAATCTTAACGAGAGTTTTAAATATGCCTAAATGTCCCCCTACCTGTTTATCACTATGCCAGAATGTCAACAGACTGCGAATCATGCTCTTGGATACAACTCTGACCTCAACAAATTCACCTTTCTTCCGAATAAATTTTCTTTTAAGCAAAATATTATCCTTGAAAATAAAATTTTCTATGGATTTCTTACGTTTGCCTCCACTTTGTATTAAATTGATCATTTTAGAGCAATGCTCATCACACGACTGTTTTTCAGACCAAACGGAATCGTCTACGGAGACAGAACGACAGGTTGCTCGCGATAGTGCGTCAGCAACAGCATTGTCCTTGCCTTTCTTATGGCGAATTTCGAAGTCAAAACCTTGGAGTTTCACCACCGAGTAATGCGATTAGATATCTCGCTTCGAGATGATAACCACTTCAGAGCAACATGGTCAGTGTAAACAACGAAGTGCGTGCCGATAATATACTGCCTAAAATGAAGTATCCCAAATAAAACTGCTTAACATTCTAGTTCGGGCATTGAATAATTTTTCTAGGCGCCATTAAGACTTCGGCTTGCATACGCGATGACACTTTCCCCCTGATCGTTTGGTTGCATAAGGTTGGCGGAGATCCCATCCCCTGATGCGTCACAATGCAGGTGAAAAACTTTATTGAAGTCCGGTTGAGCCAGCACAGGTTCGCTAGATAGGATTGATTTCAACATGGCAAAAGATTCCTCCTCGTTTTTCGACCACTTCCATGTCGAATTCTTTCTTAGTAAATTCCTTAAAGGAGCAGTAATGGAAGAAATATTAGGAATAAATTCCCTAAAACATTGGCACATGCCTAGGAATCGCCGCAACTGCTTAACAGAGGACGGCGTCGGGAACTCAGCGATAGGCCTAATTTTCTCCTTTGATGGCCTCAAACCATTTTTATCTACTCGGAATCCTAAAAATTCGACTTCTTCGAGTCCGAATTGCGACTTATCAAAGTTCACACTAAATTATATTGTGAAGATGAGTCAGTAAGGAATCAACACCCACTCACGTGGGTTTCCCAATCTGGCGTAGCAAATAAATTGTCATCGGCATAGCGTACTACAAAGTTGCTCCATTCAGCGCCAATGACTTGATCAAGAATGTGATTGAGGCATGAAGCTCCATTCTTTAGCCCAAACGCAACAACATTCATGCAAAATGTGCCTAAACCAGGTATACTGAAAGCTACTTTCTTGCGAGACTCCTCGTCAAGTCTAATTTGCCAGTAAGCCTTGGTAAGGTCAATTATAGAGAATACTTTAGCGTTATTTAATTGGCGAACAATATCATTAATATTGGGGCTGTAGTAGGCAAATCCGGTAGTAATTGCATTAAGGGTGCGAGCGTCGATAATGAACCGTGGCTCCCTATCTTTATATTTTTTTAAGAAATAAGGTAATGACCAAGGAGATTCTACTCGGCTCACAACGCCGTCTCTTTCCATATGAGGAGCTTAGTTTCAAAACCCGCCATTTCCAAAATTAAAAAATTTTCAGAAAATAGGAAAAATTGTACCTACATTATTACTTCGAATTTATAAATAAACTTTTTTTTGCATTGTGGGTTGTAGAAAGAGTAATAAAGTGAACCAAGTCAAAAAAATCTGATTTTGACGGTTTTAGCGTTACATCCTATTTTTATGCGGAGAAGGCGGTGTTTGATATAAAGTATAGGAGTTAGGGGTTTTTGAAGTAAGCTTGTGCACCGTATATCTAGGAAATACAATTTCTTACTAGAAACATGGCAGTTCCTATTCACTGCTGTTCCTGTAAATAACGGGAAAGTCAAAATGCGGCCAGGTTTGGTCCCGTCTGGTAACAATTATCGATCTAAGACTAATACCAACACCTAGCTAACCATTAGGTCCATAATTTTTTTAAATAATTTCCGCAATGACTCGTAATATCACCATTCATAATAGAATATTCTTTTATTGCAATAAACGTGTTTTACATAATCACACAATCACTCTAGGGAATTTATTTTAAGTAGTTTCCTCATCCATAGCGCTGCAATCGCATTTACTAACGGTTCTGGAATCTGAATATTCCATATCCTTGTCGAATTCCAGATCTGGGTTTTCTTCCCATTCGTACCTTGTAACGAGGAGTTTCCGAAGATCCTGGATTTTTTTCTGATTTATTTGAACTCCAAGGGATACAAGATTCGGTGTTATAGACTGTAGTTTCCTTCCTCTCTTCGTAATCGAACTGAACTGTGAGAAATCGGTATTGTAATTAACTTTACCTTAGACCAACACGTTGTTATTCGTTTTCTGAAAATATATGCATTTCACTTTGGACAACTTGAAAGGTAGAGTTGCTGGGGTTTTGAGAACTCCACTAGTCGCAGTTTTTCGGTTAAATACTTGCCAGTCTGTGAGAAATTTCTTTACCAATCCGAAATGTTCGCATATTTCGTGGTAGTCTTCCGGTTTCAGCATTGCTTCACGTTTTCTGATCTTCTGTTCGATACATCCGAAAATGCAATCGGGTGGTATGAAAGAGTGACCTAAGGTTGAGAAAACCATTGTGACAGTTTTAACGCTCTGAGGAGGACTGCAGTTTAGTCACTGTGTTATCATTCCTACCATTGTGGAATTTTTATGCCCTTCACAGCCATCTGCAAAGAGCCTGATGTTTTCCACATCAGTTAAATTTGCATGTTTGAGAGTATCATTAATTGCTGATACAATGATGTTTGACCTCTTGCCAATGTCACTCTCAAGCCAGGTAAAAATGTTAACACTTTTTTCGGGCATTTCTTTAGTCGGCGTGGTTTCAATACAACAGTAAAGTTGTTATATGGTTGTTATATGATAGTTTTGGATATGGCGGGGTTTGATAATGCATTCGCATTGGACATGGCGGGCTTTGAAGCCGCACTTGTATCGAAATCGTATCGCAATATATTATTATGGTGGTTTTTGAAGTTAATCTGTATGCAAATGGCGGATTTTGATTTGAACTTAGTAAAAATTCCATTAGCTCGGTATTTGCAATTTTTGGAGATGGCGGGTTTTGAAACTAAGCTCCTCATATCTAAGAGAAGTCGGTGAATAGTATCAAGATCAGCAGGGGAGAATTTAAAAGGCCGCACCTTTATAGGTGGGTGGTCTCCAGTTTCAATATGATGATTGTAATGCGGGTACCGCGCATGTACATCAATAGGTATGTCTCTGTGATGGCGAATAACGTCGCACAGCATTTGATCATAACGATCATTTCGTTCAGAGGTGGTTTTCGTAGCGCGAACATGAAGACGTCTCCCCATGTCGATGTAGAATCCTCACTAAACATAATGCTCATATTGTGACGACGCATGACATCAAGTCCTAGCAAACCGTCGGCGTGACAGCCTGGAAGCGCCAACACTTCCATTTCAAAGCCGGGAGCCGGGACGTCTGGGGAGCCGCACAAAATTTTCTATTACATGTAGGTTTACCTTTGGTTTTGTTTTTCATATTAACACCATCTCGCGTTCCCCGGAATCTAAAATAAGGGGCGGCTCCGCTGCAGCCGGGACCGTCCCATACTAGTTTTCCCAACGACGAGCAACATTACAGACACAGTTTGAGGCAAAACTCCGAACCTGCCGCAACGATAACAGTATATCCCATAAGTTTGAGTGCCGGTATCAGTTTGGCTATTCCTTTGGCCATCTTTTCCTTTCGCTAACTGTTTACTTTTAATACGACTGCTCTCTTTGGCAATATGAACTCGGCTGCCCTCCGTGCCACTCTGCTAACTGATTCGATTCTCCTTGCATATTTTACAAGGCTAGCTGAATCTTTACACTTCTCTAAAAAGATATTGCCTTTGTAGTGGGGCAGCATGCCGCCATATGCAATGCGAACTATTTCATTCTCTGATAGTTCTTTACCTAGCATACAAGCTTTCTTCTTTATTCTATTTACGAAAATTTCCATAATTTCTCCCTTAATCTGTCGCAATTTACGTAGGGATTCAATCTCATCTCCTTTGTGCTGTTCTAATAAGAATGTTTCATAACAAATTTGTTTAAAGTTATCCCAATCAACCCAGCTGTCTACTTTGTTGTTAATCCATGGGTGGACACGCTTATCGCAGATTCGGGGCAAAATTTCTTTAAATTCACCAAAACTTACATTGTGAAGGTTAGCTAGTCTTCGACATGTATAAATGAATTCTCTAACGCTCCCATCACAAATTCCAGAAAACTTTAAATCAGCAAATAAAGCTAAACGATCCTTAAAGGACAGTGTTTTCTTAAAAACTTGGGGCGTTGCTCGCATTGGAGCTTCGCCGCTTTTCGGCTCTTCTCGGCCGGGGTTGCTGGCTGAGTATGATTCACGCCTACAGCTAGTGTCCTTGGGGCAGACTAGAAAGGCATCTGATTCAAATGAACTAAAATTTACCCCCTTAATATCATTCCAACTGATTCCTGGATAAGGAGTCTCTTCACTAGAGTTTTTAATTTTCTCTATCACACCTCGTATTTCCTCCTGTAATACTAGCATAGATTTCTTCACCTCTAATTTTAACACTGAAGCTATGGAGATAAATGCGTTGCGTCCTAAATCTCCGACATCCCACAATTTATATAAAATACTTGCTATAAAACTCACGCTAACGCGAAACATCGCTTATTGAGCTTCATGTTTTGAGTTTTCTGACTCATCCATCTTACTGTATCAAAGGGTAAATATATATGGTGAAAGGAATAAATGGGATTAAATATTAAGGATTAAATTTTATACAAAATGCAAAATACAAGATAAAAGCACAATAAAGGTACTGAATAAAAACCCAAAATCAGAAAATACACAAAATCCTAATTTCTAAAATGAGACTAAAAAACGGTCCGGTCTTCAATGGGAATCGAACCATGCTCCACCTATCAAGACTTGTCACGAAAAAAAAAATTTTCAATGAGCAAACGATAAATAAAAAAATAAACCACGCTCGGCTAACAATTTTGTCACAAAAAAAAATATTATTATTAAATGTTAAATGTTTCTTTGTTTAACCATTTGGGAACTTTATTTAAAGTAATTCCGCGAATCAAGGTAACAATGAATGAAAACATCTCTGCTACCATTTCGTTTGGGATTAAGAACAACCGAAAGATAATAATAATAATCTAAAGGATAAATAGTAAATAAAGCCAAGATAAGTAAAGTTTAATAGCATGAATTTTACTGTAAGGCTAAATGTGAATACACATAGTAAACGATCAAAACAATGGGCTTAAGGCTCTCTGAGAAAGCACAAAGTTAACTTAAATGAATATAGATGGCGTCTTCTCGACAGTCTTTCTTTGTGAAAATGTTCAAGATAAAATTAAATGTCAATTAAACAAAAAAAACTTCAAAAGCCAGAAGTAGTGTTGATTGAACGTACAGTTTAGCACTTGTTAAAACTTAAGAAGTTATTTGTTAGCAAAACGAATAGGCCTACTCAAACAGTCACTTACGCACATCATTGCTTGCAATGCACCATGGGATCTCAGCTTTGTGTTAAGGCATCTAATTCACACGCGGATATATATTACACAGGTACCGTCGTCGGGCGGATGAAAACACTTCAATGTAATGACTCACTGTAGCACTTTTAAAACACATATCACTGGCGCTCATCCCAGTTCATGGATTCTGACGCAGCGGTCAAGTCGCGGAGGTGGGTTTGACACTGCTCCGCAGGATAATTCGGCGTCCAGCAAAGCACTCCAATCGCTGCCTTCCCAGCAATTGTTACGGGTCAGCGGGCTGCGAAACTAAGCTGGCTGCGGCGGCTAACCGACGACATCCCGTCAGTCCTTGCTGTGGGTTTTTGTTCGGCTCCGTCGTATCTACCAAGTTAGCAAAACCATCAGTTCCCGCAGCAAACGTGTTGGGGTGTTTCGGCAGTTGAAGACACACTTATACGGTCGGTGGTTCGTATCCGTCCACGTACCTCTTCTATGTCACCAATTTTAATCCTTATTCATAATGAAAAGGCAGAATTTAAAAGGAAAGGATAAAAATAAAAATAGTTCAAATAAATGTGGAGACTACATCTTATTCAACTTTTCGGCTCAGCGATTCCGATACCAACTAATTATTTTTCTGGAAATAAAATAATTGAAAAGAATGACTGATTACGTCTCCAAAACACACAAAATTAACCAATAACGGGACAGGCGACGAAGAGACGGATAACTCACGAAAGAAGAAGTGATTGACAGCCCAAAGACAATGTAAAAGAAAGCAAAGGAAGTTCTCGAATGAACAGAGCAACGAATAGAAACAAGAGGGCAAAAGGTTAACAAAAGGAGACGAAAAGCAAGACAACCAGAGAACGATAAACACGAAAGATGAAACAGAGTCTAATGCAAAAGGAATTCGCAAAAATTAAAAATAAGAGTAAACCAGTGAGAAAGATGGCGAAAAATAAAGGGACGAAAAATGAAAGAGGCAAAAATAAACAAAAGACTAAAAAAAATCGTGACACTTAAATTCAGAAATTAAACATTTTGAACTGAAATCCACGTTAGTAGGATAAGACTATTGAATATTTCTCCATATTCACTGTAGGATTGTATCCTATTCGTCATCAGTGGATTGCCAGATTTTCAACTATCTCCAAAGGATTTCTAACTACTTTTCTATATGATCTATGTCTCCATTGGTTTATATTTTTAAGATGAAATTTCATCTATTACTAGACTTATTAGACTCGAGGAATCTATTAAAAATGTATATTTATTTAATAATTTCCATTTTGACTTTATCCATCTGATTTCCTCCCATGCTTTGCAAGTTGTTCTTATTTTAGCTCTTGGATCTAATCTTTCAACTACTATCATTTTGTACATAAGAATTTTAAGTTCTTAGTTTGTTTTAGTTTTTCCTATTTTTATTTTGACTTCAGATGAAATTAATGGCCTTAGTTTTGTAGAGATTAAATTTATCTAATATTTTCTGTCTATATTCGTCTTTTAAGTTAAATTTCAGCTTTGCAAAAAAAAGTGTTATGTGATGTGGTTTTCAAATATTTCTGAAAGTACTTTATTTTTATTTCTTTTCAAACAAAATTTCTGTTACTCAATACTTTTTATTTTTCTACTTTTAAAATTTTTCAATAGACAAACCATAACCAACTATTTTGATAGCGAAAGCGTAAAATTGAAATGTAAGCAAAATATATAACGTATATGAAGTATTAAAAGAGTTTGGATTTACAAGTTACGATCATTTTTCATATAAGTTCTGTTTCATGTTCTGTTACATAGACTCCGAATAATACGATTGGAATATATTAAATAAAAAAAAAACCTGATTTAATCATTGGTGAGAGATTTATTGTTAAAATCCATGATTATTGTAATATATTTCAATGTAAAGAACATTACTAAAATAATCTTCTTAAAAATTACATAGAAAACAAGGTATCCAAATAAATACATAAGCACAGAAGAGCATCCCCCTACATTATTTAGGAAGGATGACGACTTTGATGATAAATTCTAACGACAATCATGTGTTTCTCTCCCTACAATTTTTATTTGGGTTGGCCTAAACATGAAACGTTGAAGCAAGCAAATCAGGCTAAACCATGTCAGTAGGAAAAGTAAGGGAAGTTTGCAGATTATTTTATGTATATTGCTATGAATATTATAGATAAAAAAAGGTACTCCCAAGTTGGCCAACACCTATTGAATGGCAGGATGTTATCCAGTAAACGAACTTTTAGATATGGTTCTACGTTATGTGGTTAGGCAGCGAGACATGCATTTAGCACTGAGGATGTATTCCAAGAGAAATCTTGATAGAAATCATTCATCAAAACAATAAATGATGAATTTACAGTAAACTAATACAAAGAAAGCACATAACTAAACAAAATACAAAATTCTCTGAGCTATTTTTTGTTATTGTGCAGGGAATCGGAGACAGTACTGAATTTTGTGTTTTGTTTAGTAATGTGCGGTCTTTGCATTATTTTACTATAAAATGTTTCTAACGCACGTTAAATTTCTTGTCTAAATAAATGATGATTTTTGATAGACTCCTGGAGACTGAAAGTGTTATCCCAAGATCACGAGCAACGAGGCAATCACTTAAGTAGATGAGAAAACTGTTATCTTGATCCTGGCATTATGTGCTGCAAATCTACGTACAAGGAGCAGGACAATCTAACAGCAGTTAGAAATATCTCATCAGTCCTCCATGTGTCCAGAGCTCATCAGTTTAACCAGTATCCCAAATATTGTCATCAATGGCTCAAAGAGCATAATTATCCAGCCCATGTAGACTTCTGGAATTGGATAATAGCAATGTAAGATAAATATCCAGAAATAATATCGCGTATTCTGTGAACCGACGAAGCCCAATTCCAAGAGATGGTTTGCTGAATATCCAAAGGTTCATTGTTGAAGTGAGGAAAACCCAAGTTGGCTTGGAGAAATAAATCATCAGAGGCAGTCGCGCTCCAATGTTTGCTGTGGGATTATTCAAATATGCTCTGAATAATCTACTAATCTACTGGACCCCTAATCCAGAGGGGTCCAGTAGATCAATATAGAGACAGGAAGTCTTTGGTTTGGAGCGCCTGCTATTATGCCTCATGTAGTCAAAGATTTCTAGACGGTCGCTTTCACGGCCACTGAATAGGTCGCCAAGGGCCTATATAATTGCCGGCGAGATCACCAGATCTCACACACTTGGACTTTTTCTGTGGGGATATGTGAAAGATAATATCTACATCACATTACATGAATTGTAACAATTGATATTATGATGTAATGGAATCAGCGAAACTATGCTGACATCAGTTCATGGATCCATTATCAGACGCACAGTTTTTCATTTGAACGAACGGACACGTTTTTGAAACTTTTTGCGAAAGGTTCTTGAAATTCGGTTGAATTTCTCTGATTTCGACCTGAAGCTAAGTGTTGAAATTTTTTCTGGATCAAAAGGGAACATTTAGTATTGAAACTGTTTTTCCAAGAATTAAAAGGGCCATTTATTTGATAACAATTAAAAAAAATAGTAGGATATATGCTTTCGTTTAGAATCTCTTATCAAACTCTTCATCATTCCTAAATCATGAAAAATCTAGGGTAAAACATTTACCTAGTATTTTCAACACAATTTCTATTATCTTGAATCTTTGACTAATTGTTTTTTTTTCTGTACAATCATTTCCTCAAATAAAATTCAAACTAAATAAATTATCCTCGGCTGTACATAAAATACGAATGCTGTTTTGTTTGGTTGTCAGTTTAACATTTGGATCCGTGCCATCAAATTCAAACATGAAAGGGTTCTTAATAAGGACCAGAGTAGATTTTATTGTCAAGTCTGTAAACAATTCATTTATTGTAATGACACCTGTTCTGGAAAGTTGATTCTGACTAATTAATTGCCTATAAATGTATGTAGGTCGATTAGAAAAATGTAGGTCAATTTACAACGTTTATGTACGAAAAACAAAACCTTTATTGGAAGAAAACGATATGGTGGCTTTAAAATTTACTATTTTTCTACAAATTCACCTTGATAGAGACTTTGTCACAACGTTTGATCACTGTCTATTCTATTCTCATAAAAGTCAGCATCCTGCTGTTACAGCCACATTTTTTAAATCAATTTGACTTCTTCACTGTATGTGGAGCGCCGACCTGGCATATGCTGTCTTGAGGCAGGGAACAGATGAAAATCACTGGCAACCAAATTCGGTTTGTATGGCGGATATGCCAAAACTTCCCAGTGGAAAACCGTTCAGCAAATTCTTTGTTCCCGCAACGTATAGTCAGACATTGCCACGAACGAAGATCAACCGTCGTTAGAAGACCAGAACGTTTCTTCCTGATACTGTTGCCCAGTTTCTTTAAGGTTTCAATAGGACACCACTACTTTAAGTGGATCGTCATTTTGAAATCACAGCGCACACCTCCAATGACACACGACAAAGGCCACATGGCACTGAGCAGTACAGTCCTCCATCCGATATTTCCGCAACCTCCGTCAATACTTATATACATTTTATTTTTAGCAGTTGTATTTTTTTTCTAATCCACTCTTATGTAATATTTATTCAAAACATAATAACTGTTATGAAAGATAGAAGAAAAGCAAATGGGTAGCTTCCAGCAATCGGATTCGAATGTTATAGAGTTCTCTGTTCTTATTTGTTGAATAAAGTTTGAAACATTAAATAAGGCTTATTTTGGCAATAGTGAAAAACCTATTGCTTCTATCTAATAGAAGCCATAGTTGTAACTGAATGTATACATAGAGATGACATTTAACATTCTTTGAATCCCAATTATTTCCTCAAACATGCTATTTCTATAAAACAAAACTCATGTTCAGTCATGTTAGCATTAGCAATAATAATAAAAGAACCTCAAAAATAATCTTTGCAGATTGTAATATCAATCAGGAGAGTCCATGTTTTTCTCATGGCTACTCCAATGTTTAGTACTTAAGAGTTACAATAGTATAGAGAAACTGTAGGTATTCGCTGAAATGGAGAGACCTGCAATATTATTTATTAAAAGCTTCAAAGTATTGTAAAATAAGCATTTTCTCCATGACCTGTGATGTGTTTTATTACTTCTTGTTCTATGGCGACCGTGAATGTCGTAATTTTATACATCTACGAGTAATTGTAATGCGATTCTTATTGAAATTTTCGAAATGCTGTTTCCTGAATCCTTATTTTAATATTTAAAAATTTGCTATTTTATAAATTTCAATATTACCTTAGGTATTTATTGCATTATAATTTCAATATTTAATTATATAGGAGGTGGTTATAACTAAAGTGATCCTATTCTCAGCGCTCTTAAGCAGATTGTAATGAACATATCACAATGACACTTGGTAGATATGCAAATTAGACTATGCGGACGGATTTCCGGTGAAAAAAAATGACCAGATGTAAATATGACCCTGTACAGTTAGTATAAAATACCTGCTATCATTTCAAGAAAGCCATTCCTGGAGGGTTATCATGGATGTCGAAAAGAAAGACCGCGCACTTTTAGTAAAGTTGTTCTATTAGAATGGCAGCAATAGCTGTGCAGCACAGAGTATATCGTCGATTGAAAGGAATGCGAGTTGGACCCCTGGCAAAAAAGTGGTTAAAGAACATTTTTACGAAATCTGAAGAAACTGGAGATTTGAGTGTGGCATCAGAAATGGGACGCAGTCCATTTCGATGGATGTTATTGACGAAGTTGCTGTGGTTGGCAATGCAGCAGGTGCCTAAATGGTTCATCTAATGCTCGAGCAGTCCATTCCCTGATAGACAGTTCAAAAAGATCTGCTATTGATTTTACAGTGGTACCTCTACGAGATCCGCATGGTGGAACAACTAAAATCCAAAACTCCGCAGCAAAGCACTGATTTCGCCCTTCCATGTTTTCAAGAATGGCTGTAGATAACATGTGGCCTGGGACTATCCTGTGGATTGACGAGGCGCATTTTGCACTAGAAGGTGCGATGAATTCGCAGAACTCGCAGATGAATTCGCAGATGGAGTTTGTCGCATCGACATGTTGTGTATGAACAGCCATTGCAAACACATCCGTCATCCATATGACATCAGGCTGCGGGAATATCTGAAAGATCGAGTCTATCAGGTAGGCGTACGGTCTTATCTCAAGAAAAGCATATAAGTAGCATGTCGCTGACATTCCACCGGGAATGATGCATGAAACTATTAATCACGCGGTATTACACTTACAGCTTGTAATTGATCTTGATTTTTTCTGGAGCACATAATGAACAATTTCTGTAACAAACGTTTGATAATAAACTTTTCTCATATTAAATCGTTTTTACCGTGCAGAAATAGGTGTTATGTAATGACAACGAAAACACGCACTGAATTAAGAAAAGTTCGAAGTATGAAAAACATATACTGGATTAAGAATATAAATACATGATTACTTTCAGCTGCTCCACACAGCCTTTGTCGAATGTGGATTACAACGAAATTTACCACAGTATAAAAGTTATCAAATCGAAAACAGATGGAGAAACAACAAGGAGGAACCAATCAAGAGATTCTGCGTGGATGACGTCAAATGGCCTAGTTGATGGGAGGAACCGTCCAAAAATTACATGGTATGGAGAAGGGATCAGTCGAGGGAACACCA
>JAFIDM010006090.1:101911-119482 GCA_023159025.1 Thereuonema tuberculata
ATATATATATATATATATATATATAAGCCGAGGAACAGAAACCAGTACAGGTATGTCAGAAGTATTGGTCCTGGCTGCTGAGGCACTTGTCCCACTGCGATACAAGGCGATGAATGGCTGTCTCGTAAAATTCCCGGGGCTGCGTTGTGAATTTAAAAAAAACCAGTTCACAACGTCGTCGTCCGACATGCAGTAAAGCCTAAGCAGTGAAGCCTATGTGAAGCCTATGCAGTGAAGCCTATGCAGTGAAGCCTAAGCAGTGAAGCCTATGCAGTGAAGGGACATGCAGTGTTCACCGTACACTTGTGACATTCTTCGATGAATATCCGTTCCCCCTACTCCTTCTGCTGTCAGAAAACGAACAACACCTCTTTGCTCTTCTTAAGACGCCTCCATTGCACTGTTTCACTGCTTACAACGTGAATGACCTCATTGGACGATTGACGCATGCTTCTGATAGCTTTTAGTCACGTGACTTGCACCCATCACCCTCTAGCGGCGGGCTGTGAACTTCGCACTCACTCGTGTCGGAACCAATCTTGGTTACATATGCAACGATATTATCCTTCTGTCACCGGTTTGCCCATTACACACTCCGGCTCGTTTCTTTTTGAACGCCCCTTATATATAGGTTCATTTTTAATAGGTTCTTTTATATACAGTGCTCAAAAATTTAGGGGATATTGCAAATTGAATATAATACATCCAAAAAATCCAAAGACAGTTGAGTTTATTTATTAAAGAAAATCATCTTTATGGGAATTGAGCAGGATGTGACACATGGATGGGGATTTGTATGTCAAACGAGAAAAATTTGTCGCACATTGACTTTCAGTAGGTTGAATGATCACCTGAGCCTGCTACAACACACTGACAGCGATGACACTTGGAGAGGATAAAATTGTCCAGCAGTTCCTCTGGTTTTCGTGCCACTCGTGCACCCAGCTGAGGAAGTATTATGGGAGTTGATTCGTGACTGGCAAAACGTCTTCCCAGTGCATCCCAAGCATGTTCGATGGGCTTCAGATCTGCAGAACTTGAATTCACAGTCAATGCGCTCGAGACCAGCCTTTTGTTGACGAGATGCGCACAATGGGATTATCGTCCATAAAATAAATGTTGGTTCCAATTGCTGCAGCATAGCGTGACACTATAGGCTGTAGAATTTCATCCCGATATCTTACAGCATTCACCGTTCTCTTCTAACAACATGTAGGCCGGCTCGACCACCAATGCTGACGTTGCCCACATCTAATTCCACCTCCACCAAAGGAAAATCTCCTGTTTTCAACGTTCACGCCAGATCAGGACACGACGATTGTAAGCTACAAACTGAATCTTGACTCGTTACTGAAGAGAGCCGAGGACCATTCTTCATACCATTTATCGCCGGGCATATAGTCCAGTGTGACGGAGTCGATTTTGGACGGGTTGAGTACACCCGTCGACCACCAGCAGCAAAACACAGTCCCCGCAGCTCAGTCACATTGCTTCGCCGGTTCCTTCGTGCTATTAGCGTCAAGTAGCGATCATCTCTTGCAGTTATGGCACGTGGGCGGCCCTGCCCTGATGTTTTTCGTGCAGTGCCAGTCTCTCTGAAGCGATTCCAGAGTCTGCTGATCAGGCTTTGGAAGGTTCCAAGCGCTGTTGAAACTGTAATCTGTGTTTGACCAGCTTCAAAACGCCCTATACCTCTCCATGCTTCAGATTCTGGTAAAATCACATTGTAGGATCATTTTGAGCTTGTTTTTATCTTGGAAAGCGAAGATAACTCAGCAGGGCCAGCCACTTTATACAGGGTTGTGGGCAAACATGCAAATTAACGTTTTGCATCACATTTGCATATTCACACAACTTCCATTTTCGTGTCATTTGCTTCTCTGATGATCTTCTTTAATACATAAACTCAATACACTTTGTTTTTTGTGTGTAATATATTCATTTCGCAATATTCCCTAAATTTTGTGAGCAGTCTAAGTTCTTTGATCAAGATCCTGGGGGATGTTTTTCGTGACGTCATTATGTGGACCTTCACCTATAAAGAAAAGAAGGCATTGGGTGGTGGGGTGGAAGGAAACGATAATAGCAAAGAAAAATTAGAAGAGTAAAAATAAAAATATATAGATTAAAAAAAAACTATATAGTGATCTGGGAAATATATTAACACAATGAATAACCATTCCAACATGATGAATAACTATAATTTAAATTCTTTGGAAATCACGACCTTAAGGCAACTGAAAGACAATAATGATTAATTTTTACTAATACTGATAAAGAAGGAGCCTTAGTTGTTATGACCTTGGATAACTAAGTAAAAATGGGAAAAAATTTTCTAGAAAATACAGAAGGCATCCAACCTTCTAATTCGGACATCAGTGGCGTCGAAAAATGTCTCAAACTAATGTCCCGCGAGATGCTACATAAGCAACTCATTGATAAATTAGTTTATAATAATCTGCATATTGAACTCATTTCATCATAACAACTTTAATATCCCATAATATTTCGTTCTTTTTAAATCAAAAGAACTTCAGCAGATGGCTAGGGATAGGATTTAGTCCTGTGCCCTTTACCAATCCTATCCCTAGCCATCTGATGAAGTTCTTTTGATTTAAAAAGAACGAAATATTATGGGATATTTAAGTTGTTATGATGAAATGAGTTCAAAATGAAGATTATTCATTTATTTATGCATGAAGAAATTATTGAAAGTTTATAATAAAATATGTGCCAAAAGTAGAACCATACCAGCCTTAAAACTACAATCCAAAATCCATAAACAAAGAACCGAAAATGAAAGTTTTAAATCCAGACCCATCATCACATTCCTCCATTCAAGCATCAAAGTAGTTGTCGGAATTCTGCAAAATTTAAAAATGTGTAATATTACATCGGCGCACGATCTTGACAACAGCATTTAATTTGTTAAACTTATCAGATAGTATAAAAAGCTCCCAAACTTTCTTTTCATTGGATGTGCTGTCATTGTTTATGACTATTTCCTATGACTTAGTTTATCAGGCATTTATGCACCTGCTGGCCAATTACAGGTTAATTTAAAAAGATAATCGTAGCATATTATATATTATTCAATTCATCATCCAAATATAATTCTTTTCCTTCAATGAGAAGCTGTTCGTACAGAATAAAGTCTACTTTATGGGAATCGCCAGTCGGCATCATCGCCGAACTGACCATGTTGTATATTGAGATAAAGTCACGTCTCTACTGAATGAATGGATTTGATTTCACCATTATACATTCGCTACGTTGATGACCTGATACTCTGTGCTAACAACGAGGCTATTGGTGATATAAGAAACATTTTCGGCGACATCCAACACAACATCATTTACAGGCATTTAGAGGATGTCCAACATGCCGGTTCTGTCCTCCACTATAAATACAATGTGTTGGACACGTTCAAACTTATGTTCTTAAAACCTTCCTACTATGTGCTCTCTACATGAATTTGAAAATGAAACTTACTTTATCTACAAATTGCTCTTGAATAATAGATATCCCCGCAACTTCATCTCTAAACATTTCAAGCATGCTTTCTTGTCATCTACAATAATTCCGAAGAAAAACGTAATAAGCACATATATGCATATGTTTCAATCCCGAATGACAAAGACACTTTCAATCAAATTTCCCAAGCCTTTAAGAATTTCAACATATCTGTCACTTCTGCTACCAATAACTCCATAGAGAATTTCTTATCAAGGAAAGCAAATAAAGCTGGCTGTGATTGGAAAACTCCATGTAACGTCAACTGCAGCATGAAATGCATCAACCACCCTTGCATATATATCGACGAAACCCACAGGGCCCTGACTACATGTATTACCGAATACGATAGGGCCTTCCGCAGACAGGACAACACAAATTCAACATATCTTCACACCATTCAGAACAACCACCAGCTCGAATTCAAACATTCTGTCACATTAGGAAGAGCAAGTAACGATTTCATACGTAAATGTATGGAATCCGTTCTTATTTTGAAGACACCACATTGATACAATGATGGGGTGTCAATTAAAACTATTTCAAATCAAACACAATACATTCCCGTGATTACGCAGCGGAAACCAATTTCCGTTGTGTTTTTTTTTTAAATCTATATGTTTTTATTTTTACTCTTCTAAGTTTTCTTTGCTGTTATCTTTTCTCTCCATCTCACCACCCCATCCCCTCTTTTCATTATAGGTGAAGGCCCACACAATCATGTCACGACAAAAATCCGCTTTTGTTCCCTCTTTCAAGTGATAACGCGCTGTTGGTCTCAACTCATCCCACTCCCCATACTGTGTAATTTTTGGACGGTTCCTTTCATCAACTTGGCCATTTGACGTCACCCACGCAGAAGCTCTTGATTGGTCTCTCCTTGTTGTCCTCCACCTGTTTTCGATTTGATAACCTTTGAACTTTGATAGGGAAGATTATCGAAGTTCAAGCTGAAGGTATCCCAAATTTTGTGGATTAAATCCAAATACAGGCCTGTAATTTTTCGTCTTGAATAAAAAAGGTAAAAATCAGGATGTTTCAGCCTAACCAATAGGCTATTTTAACGTTTTCACTGTGAGAATTTTGATTGTAATCCAAATTCGACAAAGGCTGCGTGGAGCAGCCGAAATTAATCATGTATTTTGTATTTTTAATCCATTAAATGTTTTTTATACTTTTAACTTTCCTAATTCAGAGCGTGTTTTCTTTTTATATTTTCTCATGTGTTTCCATGCAAGCCTGTCCCTTGCCTTATATGCATCTTTGGTCACTGCTGCGTGGAAGTGTGACGCCATCCCTTTAGTTAAAACTTCTGAATCTCCTCTCATCTTCTGTTATTTTACTTGTCAATGGCCTGCTGGACTGGGCCAAAACTTTGTGTAATTGATTTTTACATGTTTTTTTTTTTTTTTTTTTTTTAAATATTTCTGCGTGTTGGTCTTTTTTATTGACTTTAAAACTAATAACTATACATTAAAAAATGCTTAAAGTTAGAAATATAACTAAGAAAAGCCCAAAAGAGTTTAATTAATTAATTGAAATTAATTAACAAGATAGATGTCGTGCAGAAATTTTTAGAAATAAAAGTATACTTTTTGTATACTTTTAGAAATAAAGACCACCACTTATAACACTACTACAATTGTAGTGGTGTTTATTTCTAAAAGTCAGGATAATTTATTTTAGACTGCCTGAATGGCCATCAAGGATATTTTATATACGTATGAAATAATACAAGAACCAAATAGTCGATGACTGTCTGCATTCTCAGAAATAAATCAATAATTTCAAAAGAAATCCGTGAACTTGAAACTTGAAATTCTGCTGATATTAGAAGCAATCATCAAGTAAACCAATGAAAAATGGGATTTAAAAAAAAAAAGAAGAAAGCAACCTTAGTGTAAAGAACAGATATCAGTAGTCATCAAATACACAGTTATTTTAAAAGCTCCAGTTCAACATCTGATAGGAAATTGGATTCAAGAAAATACATTAGGTATACACACTGCTATAAAAATTATATTTTATTTACAATAACGAATGCTTCGTTCGAGAGTACAAACATCATTAGGCTACAGAGCAGAGAAGGACAATGGTGCATTAAAAGGAAAATTAGAGGAGTCATAACTGCAACTGTGACTATAGATTGCAGCTGTGTACGTCGTATGGGATTTTCCATTTAAGGGCACAGGTGAACAGAAAGGGAACTATTCCATTGATGGCCAGATGGTATGTGGATTGAATGTAATTGTGATGTTTATTGAACCTGCATCCAAGGAAGCCTCTCAAAACCACGGTACGTCAGGAAATGGTGAATTTCACAGGCGTTGAATTATTCGATGTTTCTGGAAATAGATATTTAAAAAAAAAACCACTGTCTTTCGTTACTACTGTTCCTCTTCGTTACTACTACTATTCCTAAATTTCTGCTTCAATTTTGGAGTTATTTCATTTTGGAGAGATCATACTTATTATTGTTGTTGTTAGTTACAATGGTGTTATTGTTATTGTAGCAATTTTATGTTGGAGACGACAGGAACTGTTTCAAAAATATAGAAACTTCACGAACATGTAATATTGTATCTGGTTAAAAAAAAAAAAGAAAGGTTTTGTCTTTCCTTACTACTGTAACTCAGAGTTTTTCATTTTTGCATTGTATTATCAATGTCCGGCGTGTGTCCAGTGGCTTTCGCGTGCTTGAAGGTAAAATACGTAAAATTTTCATATTTTTCATTGCTCTGCCATGATCCGCTACTCGTTTTGTACGGGCCCTGCCTGCTTTTCCTATGTAGACACATGGAAATTCCTTACAAGTTGTAACAATAAATAAGTATGGTCTCTACAAAGCGGAACATGCAAGGCTTGTCTATCGTCGCAGCCGTAGTCATGACTCCTCCAATTTTCCTTTTCATTCACCAGTGTCCTTCTCTGCTGTGTAGCCTAAAGTTGTTCGTATTCTGAAACAAAGCATGTAGCTCAGCCAGTATTTTATTGTAAATGTAATATAAGTTTTATAGCAAGTATATAATGTATTTCCTTAAAAAAATATTTTTTTATTTATCTGATTACTCCATAAAACTATTAAAAAACTAAACACTAAAAATCAGAGAAAGCAGCATTCGAACAGACGACCGAGTAGATCTATAATGGAATAAGAACAGCAAAAAAAATATTATACAGCTTGCTACAAAAAGTTCTGGAATAAGAAAAGTAGATAAGAAAAAAAACACAAGAAAAGTTAAAGAGATAGCAGAAGATAAAAGATCTATGTATAAATAAATCAACAAAAACGAAAAAAGTTTGGAAATTTACATAGAGCAAAGAAGCAATGAAAATCACAAAATTCTAAATCATAAAAGACAATTAAAAATTTATTGAACCAAGTGTTGAAAGATACGGGATAGGAATTTTATGATAACGAATCTGAGAATAGAAATTAGGAAACAAATAAACACTGTTTCAGAAAACAAGACATCTTCCCAGGAGTTTCACTAAAGAGGAATAACTTTGCTGATGGATGCTGAAGTTATTTACTAAGTTTATACTTAAAAGAAACAGACTCACATTTCGGAATAAATAAAGGACAGCAAGTATTATGTAAATATCAGTCAATAATCACTTTTCATATTGAGACAAGTTATAAACAGAAAATAAAATGAATGGAATATAAGAGACTAATATTCAGTAGCTTTAACAATCTTAAAAAGGAAAATTCGTTCCAGTTAAGCTATCAGAAATCCTAGAAATTTAAAAGAGAAAGCAATAACAGCAGTTGTGATATTCTGCTGTTTATATTGTAGAGATCTGATTACAGCGCTTTATAAAAAATGTAATGGAAAAGATGAAACTGTTTGATGTAATTAATGAAATTACTCAGAAAATTATTTAACTGTTACACAGGCAATTCAGATATTCTTCACGTGAACGCCTGTGGTAGTTTTAGAATATCAAGGCAGTAGATGATTTCAATCTAAATCCCTTGAAGCATTTCCGGGAGTTCAATGGCCAGGCCGGTTTATGGGAGAACGCTGCCTGTCCGAAACTGAATCACGATTTCTACTCCTGTAAATCGTTTTTGAGCTTGATAAATGGATAATAAATTATAGACACTTTTTATGTTTACTTAAAGAAATGAATATCATTACACAGCCCAAATCAGTAGAATAATTTGTATCTTTGATATGAAAATATGTACGGGAATAAGATAGGATGTTTCGATTTAGTGTCATGCCTTTTGTCTAATAGAGAAGACAAACTAAAAGAAGTAATTGCATTGTTGAAAGGATAACAAAGTGGGTCAAAGACTATTCACAGAGTTATGCTGATGATTCAGTGGTAAAATCATAGCCAAAAGTAGCGTTTGCTTCACAATTCTGCAACGGAAGCTAAACATCAGTAAAGACAAGCGAAATCCCTTCGCTTATGTAAAAACCTCGGGTTATGATTGACAATGGAAAATGAGATATCTATCAAGTAATGTCGCTATATTAATTAGAACAAAGGCTATTTTTCAGAAAGAAAAAGAAGGTATCAAAATTGGAGGATACTTAACAGATGCTTAAAATTGCGAATGCTTTAGAGAATATCCTTTGCTATGGAAACAGAGGAGGCTTAATTTAACTTAACTGCTTTTATATTTCCCTGGATTTTATCTAGAACATCAACATTTGTTTTAACAATTTAAGTGTAACAGTTTCCATTCATTAAAGGAAAATCACTGCATTATTATTATTTACTTTTAATAAACTATATCAAAATCAGCCAATCAGCTAATCAGCCAATCGCAAAAAGGCAAGAACAAAAGGGGGTGGACAAGTTAATTAACATAAAGAGAAGAGTGAAGACTATGTCAGAAGAAAACCGTAAAACTCAGGACACTCAACAGATATTTATTTTTATAAGGCTTGTTAAGCATAATCATGAATGATTCTTTTAGTTTTCTGATATAACTATCACTTTCTCCACCTCAAATAATAGAGTTTTAAAATCCAAGACATGCCTTAGATAAATATGGGTAGCTGTATTATAATTTAAGCAGCCGGATCTTCAGACTTTGGCATGCTATTAAAGCTGCGTACCGAGAGGGCGTTATTTTCTCCAAAATACATGCATTTATTAGCCAGACACTCAATGCAGTAAATGTAATCGTTTCTGCTTCATATTCTTTCTTGCCCTCTCCACTCAACGAAGGGTTTCTGATAAAGAACACGAAACGCTGTTATTCTTTTTATTTTTAAATTTTCTAGAGTAGTTTTATTGTTTTGATTTTAATAAATATTATCTTTTTTGTTTAGAATTCCTGTTTTGTCTAAAAGTGATCTACCATTGTGTGGCAGTAAAGAATTGTTTAATGAAGCGGTGGAGGTAAGTAAGAAGATTGTTTCCAATGCAACAAGGGAGTTTTGCGGATGCCCAAGAAAATGTACAGAGAGGATTTATACTCCATATCTAAGCCAGCAGCCAAGTTCTGGAAACTCGGTTGGAGTTGTGCTTGAACTTTCAACAAATAAAATACTGGAAGTTAGAGAATATGCTGAACGAACGATTTTTGGAGTATTACTAAGTGTTTTTGGAAGTGTAAGTTTATTTTTAGGCTTAACTGCTTTAGATTGTTTTGAAATTCTGGAAGGCGTTGGTTATCAAGTGTTCAAGAAAAGGAAGAAACATTTATTAACTGAAGTTAAACCTTGATTGAAGAAAAATGTCAAGAGTTAGAAATGATTGAGACCGAAAATATCAACTTTGAGTAGTTCATTCAATTGCGAATGAACCGTTTTAATTACGGCTGGAATATAAAACGATCATTTATAGGTAGAAATGAACATGTTTTTATTTTGCCTAATACTTATTCAAAAAATATGCACTCAAAAGTACATGCTCTGAATCCAACTTTTTTTTCTTGAATTATTCTTTACAGATATAGGTAATGATCGACCTCTGGTAAAAAATATTTTAACTGTCTTTTTAAACGTTCTGACTCCGAGAAATAAAAAATAGTATTTATGTGGATTATATTTTACTACAAATTTAAGAAAGGCTACAGCGTTTATGGGGAGTAAGAGTGTTAGTCTTAGGTGAGAACATTTGTTTTATCGTGTTTTGGATGCTCAACATTTACGTACATGTGATTGAGATGATACTCGTTGTGGGTTCTGGTCTCATATCTACCAAAAAAAGGTATTACTTATAACACTAAAACAAGGAATGATCTGACATATGTTACGCAATATAGTGGGATTTTTTAAGGTACGTTAAATATAAAACACCAGACATACAAACCAAAAAAGTACATACAAAGGTGTTTTTTTCCTTGAGCTCCTAGGGAAAAAAATGCGTGCAGCAGTATAAATACACTGAATAATAATTAAGATCAATTATAAAGGTTCAGCAACAACTACACAATTGCAATAGTTTACACACTCAAATCGCGAGTAGGTGAAATGTCGCCTCAACGTTTGTAAACGAGGCTAAAATATTCGTTTTTAGTTGTTTACTTACGAAATCTTTCGTTCGACAATCAATACAATGTAAGTGTTAATTTCCCCTAAATAGAATACAATCGAAACTTCTAAAATATAAGATTTTCAGTTAATACTACCCTACTGTCCCCCCCCCCCCATAGATCTTAGACTGATAAAAATTGCATGTATTTAGGATTATCAACTGTGTGCCCTGTGCACCGAACACAAAGCAGAATCAGTGACGCCCGTGGGGATGTTTGCATCTCCGTTCACACAAAAACTCACGTCGATGGCGAGGGAACTGTTTTCTCTTATCCGTACTCTATGCCGGCCAGAAATTATCAATTAAATAAATACTTTACTTTTATAAAAAGCTTAATAAAAAGCTTACTTTTTGATGTCGCATCGTCAATATGGTTAGTAATGCATCACATCCGTCATTCTAACAACCCTTCGCGACGGGACCAGCTTACGTAATAGCACAAGATGTTGTTTCGACAATATGATGGAATGGAGTGCATCCCGGCCTTCGTATCCCCATTGAAGGTAGATTTGCGGTTGAGAAACAATGATCAACCGTGGGCATCTCTCGAAAGCAGGTGTGTAGAGTAAGCAAGATCCTACCTATGAATTGATTTGTAGCTCTATTTCGCCATAGATACTATGCACATCAGATGACGAATCACTCCAGATTACACTTCTTTAAAGCGAGGCATTCCAACCCGGAACAGATCCAGATTTTTAGGTATTTCAAATCCTAAGGCAATCGGAATTCCTTTCCTCAGAAACAAAGGCATGATCCAACTATCGTCATGCACTCAGTAGTATACGATGTCTAGAGATGACAACGAAATAAAACAGGAGCAATCTGTTGCATCTGAGAGTTATCTACATTCCTGTACCCATCACACACGTGGTCCAATTGCACAAACGGTATAGTAAGCTGCAGTGCATACCGTAAGTCAGTCATCACTGTCTGCTGATTCTTTTTTTTATGCTATGATACTCAAGGATTCACCAAGAGAAAAAAACAAAGAAGAATTTATAAATAACGGAGGCATCTTTGAAGAAAGTAAAGGGGAAAAAATTGAAATGGTATATTCTTCATTAAAATTTATTCTTTCTTTTTGTTTCATATGGTTTCCAAGCGGGCCCAAGCTTTTGGAAATGGATTTGTCTTTTTTCCTTTTATGGAGTTTTGAAGTGAAACCATTTGTCGATTGCCAGGACCGAAATATTATCGTTATAGCAGTTCTTATAATTGAAGATATGAAGGGATTCCAGGAATCTTATTCTGGTTGTATTCGATGCTCTGTAGAGTATGAAGGGATTCGTCTAGTCTAGAGGTTGCCCACTGGTTAGTACCTGTTTTACCGTGAAATATGATTTATCTTAATTTTAATAGCTCGTCCATGCTCTGCCAAGCGTCACTAGAGTATCCTGCCCGTTTTGCCAAAGCAAATTACACGATTGATTTTTACAAGAGATGGTGGAAACTACACTATAGTTTTGCAGTTCAATGTTTCAGAACATCGTTTAGTTTGGAAAAAATGTTAAATTGAAACGGTTTAGGTATACACGGATAATATTGCTTTTCTTTTTTATTTATTTCTTATTGTATATGCGTTGCATGGTGCGTCTTACTTGATTGCCAATGAATTGTCTAGGATATTCATTATCTAAAAGCTTAGTATACACAGTTGATAATTCATTGTTACATAAGACTTTATGATCAAAGTGCAAATGCTTCGTGAATCGGCATAGCGATGATGTTGGTTTTATATGATCTGGGCCAGTATTGTTAAAGAATAATTAGAAGCCGTTGGTTTGCAATATACTGCAGAACTAATATAGCCATTGTGTCTCATGATCTTAAAATCTAAAAATGCAAAGAGTTATTTGCCTCGAATTCAATGCTGAATCTGATTTCGGGCGATATAATGGAAAAAATGCCGTAAATGCCTAGCGGATGTCTTTATTATTGAAAAGTATCAAATCGTCGCCGTATCTCATTTGTAAATCCTTGTCAACTTCACCAATTTGAAAAAGACTTCATCCCAAGGCTTTCTCTTCGACGTAGATCTCTGCTAACGAGGCTAAACTTGCCAATCGCATGAATTGATCTGAAAGGACATCGAACTCACCGAATTTAAAAATTTGTTATTCCATTAAAAATTTAGTTTAAAGTTAAATTCTAGCATGAGGTTCATATGAGTTCTATTCTTTGGCTGTATTAAATCACGAGAAATAAAGTAATAATCAACCGCCTCTTGCAACAGTCCGTACCAAATCGAGGTGAACAGTGATTGGGCATGAAGTGAAACAATTCTTTTTATTCGCAATTGTTTAAATTGGATTAAGGCCTCAGTGCAATTCTTAATCGCATATTTGGAGGTTACATGTCATTCCGTTAGATCGTAATTTAATGATTTGTCTATCAAAGCAATGATTGAACTTGTACTGTTTATATTGGATCTAACTTTGAGGGCACACTCTAGATTACGAACTTTATGAATTTTAGGAAGTGTATATAATTTTGGAATAGCACTCCATTTTTGGAATGAGTCTTTTCAAATTATTGGGTGAGTGCAAAAGTTCTACCCGTTTTTATTACCCATAAAGAAGAGCAAATAAACGCAAAATGAACAGTACCTATTATTGTGCATAATCCCCATTGCTATGTAGGACCTCTTGCCATCTTTCTGGTAGGAGATGAATCACACGGCGGTAAAATTCCGGCGGTTTCGAGTCAAAAAAGTCTTAAAAGCAGTTTTCACAGCATCAAGATCATCAAAGATTTTCTGACTGAAGGAATTCTTCAACGCACGAAATAGGTGATAGTTAGTTGGTGCCAAATCAGGAGAATATGGAGGGTTGGGTAAACCTCCCAAACAAAGCCCAGTAACTTTTGGCGAGTGATGACAGCAGCATGTGGCCTGGCGTTATCGTGATGAAGGATAACATCGCGACGATTGATGAGACCTGGCCGCTTTGCTACCAAATTTGAATGTAGCCTGTCTAACTGTAGACAGCATTGATGGTTTGGTTGAGTGGCAGGACTTCCCAGTGAATTTTTCCCTGCACATCCTACCATACACTTCTTGGGATGAAGTTCAGCTTTCGAAGTCGATTCAGGCGGATCAGAAGGGCGAAACACAGTCCTACGACGCTTTATGTTACGGTACATAAACCACTTCTCATCTCCTGTCACAATTCGTGTCAAGAATGGGTCATTTTTGTACCGGGAAAGCAAGGAAACAGATGGCGATTCGGTCATCCCGTTGCTTAGCTGTCAGATTATGTGGAACCCAATGATCCAACTTTCTCGTAAAACCCAAATTAACCATCCGTCTCTCGACCGTTGTCCGGTGTACGTTGAAAGTCTCCGCTAATTCTTGCACAGTTGGGTTCGGACTTATGGCTTCGGTTCGGTTCCTTATGGCTTGGTCAATATCGTCCTCTCCAACATCTGATGGTCATCCACTCCTAGCCTGAACTTGACAGCTCCTGTCTCCTTCCCTAAATTTACAAAACCATCGACGACATGTTCTTTCGTCTATTGCATCCTCCCCATAAACTTGACAAACATTGCGACATGCTGCGGCTGCCGTATTCTTTTTATCGAACTCGAAGAACAAACACTGTCTTATATGCTCCTTCTGGCGTTCCATGTTACACCCTCTAATATTTTTTTTGAGATGGTTAACTTTGTGAGACACGATGCATTTATATGTGAGGCATCCACACGTTTTATTGGCAGACGATTTGCGTCATTACAATATCATGTGGGAGGGCAATTCCATTGCAAATTTTCATATCCAAAAACGGGTAGAACTTTTGCACTCATCCAATAAATTGTTGTAGTTTAGCAATATTTTGCAAAGTTGAATAAAGTATTTTTCAGTGTCGATGCGTGATAATTTTAGTTGTAAAACTCCTTCTGTGTCTGCTAGGAACTTTTTTGCCCATTCCTTTGTAGTCTTATTCAACTTTATCCAAATTTTTTCCTTATTGTGTTGATCTGTGTTGTACAAGGAGATCAACAGTGTTGTACAAGGCTCTATTATAGTCCATTACAATCCATATGAATCTTCGCACACTTCCCTTCAAAAGTTCAGCTAAAGTTGTTAATTAAAGGCATTATTGGGTTTTAAAGACAGTACATTAAGACAGCTTTTTTTCCCTTGAATCCTTGCTAATCTCATATGTTCTAAAATCAAAAAAGATTTTTCTTGTAAGAACTATTTTCCTTATACCTCTTTCAGTTTCCTAAGGTTTATAGTTTTTTAAATAATTCTGATCAAGATAGAAGACATCCATATTTTCAAAAAAAATTCATGTAATTTTTTGTTCTAACCCTTTTTTAGCTCTAAAACTCCTGTTAAGAGATGGTAGAACTGAAATGCAATATACTGATCGTTCGTTATAAAAAGATAATAGCTTATCATTGAAACAAAATTATATGAATACTTGGAAACAAAAAATTGGAAGCAATGCCTTAACAAAGTATTGTTTTAAGTCATTGGATAAAAATACTCAAATAAGATAAAAATATCTATTCACAATAGTAAGAAATTTGAAATGATTTCAAAAATCATATTTGATAAAAATATAATATTACCATTCAGTATTTTTTAATTGAGACATAATTTAAAATTTACTTAACTACTGTTTTAATACAAACTTCAGAGCAATTTCCAGAAAACGTTATAAAAACTCTCTTTAAAGACTTTATAGAACTTTATAGAACTGTTATTGTCAATAACAAATCTTAGAACCTACTCATATACTATTGATCAGATCTGCAACTGTAATCAGTTCTTCTTATAATTCAATTAACTATCATATTTCTTCAATAAATAATGTTCTTCAAACTATTTATTGAATTATTGAGTATTTACGCTAAGTTTCATTGAATTTGGTCCAATATTTTTCCATACAAGGACTGAACACCTTCCCTTTATTAATGGCCACCTTGTAGATGTTATATTTTCTTTAAGAGTATTTTTTAACATCAATAAACTAAATGTTAAAACTTTAAAATATATCAACACTATGCAATTCACCTAAGTAAATGAATCTGATAATCATAAAATTCATAAATCCTCTGTAATCTTAATATTTGTATTATTCTGTATTTATTCAGTTATATTTTTCATATTTATTAAAGCTTGTTAATCTCATATTAAATGGTTATATAACTTATATGTTGCATTCCTATGATATATATTAAATTCAGTATATATATATATATTTAAATAGGTAATAATTCTTGTATATAAATGAGTCACCAATTTTTTTATAAATACTCTGTTTATAAATAATAAATTATTATAAATTGTATATGTACTATTCTATTTATACTTATTGTATGTTTAACACAAGAAATCAGAACTGCTCATTGTAATTAATTATTCTATTTAAGAAATGGTCAGTCACATTTCTGTTATCGATCCATTTCAACATATTGAAATTTTGATTTGTTGTTAACATATTTATCAAAACTTTGACATGATCTGATATATAGAAGGGGAAAACGACGTTTTGTCAACATCCTCCGAAAATAGTTGCGAGAATAGTTCATCTTGAATATTGTTTCTGCATTGGTTTGCTATATTTATTACTAACTTGAAATTTGTCTTTATAAGAATTTTAAAACTATTTCAATTGTTGAAAAAGAAATCATACTTCTGTGTTTTAAAATAATTTTCCATCCTCCAAGTAAGCATTATTTTAAACTTTAATACAAATTATAATGATGTAGATGAACAAAAATAAAGTTTCATTAAAATAAATTTCATTAAGTTGTGTATTTTTGAAACTATATAATACATTCATTGAGAATGGGTTTTGCCTCCATATATTTGTTCCATCAGAAATTCTGTAATGAAAGATATTCTCAAGTATCCATTCAGGTGTTTAGGAACATTAACATATTATCTTACTCATACATACATTCGTAGTTTCTCAAATACTTACAGTTCAAATACAACTGTTGATGCAACTGAATTAACCACTCGAAAGAAAGCAAAATGATAATATAATACTTTGCATATCTTAGAACAAATCACCTGTATTTGAACTGTAAGTATTTGAGAAACTAAGAATGTATGTATGAGTAAGATAATATGTTAATGTTCCTAAACACCTGAATGGATACTTGAGAATATCTTTAATTATATAATATATCGCTATAAATAACTCTTATATGAATTGTATATAGACATAAACAGAATTAAGGAAAAATAAAATTAGCAAATGGTGATTATTAGAGCGGTGGCATCTACATGGTGGACAGAATAATACATACAGAAAACTTTCATACACAAATATAAGTAACTCAGTCCAGCAGCGAAAAAATTAATAACAAATGTTGCTATATGTTAACCATAATTTTAAATAAATACAACAAATCTGAAAGAAGTTAGTGTCTACATATTCTTAAAATTGTGTTTTTGTTTAATATCAAAAATACAGCACCGCATTTTTAAATTATTACAATTTCTAAATGTAAATATTTTACAAATTCCATTGGATATTACAATTGAAATTAGATATTACAAATGGAAATGGATATGAAAATTTCATTTTCTAAAATTTCTTAGATCAGAAATTTCTTACAAAAAATTCTAAATATTCACTTACTACTCACTAACCACTAACAAAGAGTTAGATAGTAGAATTTTAAACCACAGATTTTTAATGTTTTTTCTTTTTACATAAAAATTCTGGGATTTTAGGTTTTTTTTATTCATCAATTATTGAATGGGCTTTTTCTGAGCCCATCATCAACACCAATATCCAGTTTGCTTCCGATGTGCTTAAGTACTCTATGGTTCGTTTTTACTCACTTGGGTAAACTTGTGTTGATGATGGGCTAATAACCCATAAACGGCCGTTCCTAGATTCCAAAGATAAATAAATGATCTAGAATGGGAAAATTTTAATATTTACGAATCACGAGTGAGAAACTCGATTTCCATTTTTAGCGATCCAGTAGGGTGAAGTCCCCATATCTTATATGTTAAACCCTCCACAACCCGTATGAGTCATATCTCGCTGTATTCCTCAAAGCCTGGCAGTTTAGTGAAAAAGAATCGACTTCCAGTCTAGTCTTTTTCTATTTTTAGGTGGCCATTGACAGTTATGCAATTAGTGATAATAGAACAAAATTGGGATCTATCTATAATGAGTTAACAATGAAAACGAATAGATACCTTCAAGCAAATATGGTCATTTCCGATTCAAGGTGGTCATTGGTCAATGGTTTCAAGGTGTGTTTGAAATCAATAGTAGTGTTACTTTTAAAATGCAAAGATTTGATAGATTGAAAATTGTAAGAGATACCTTGGTTTTCTCTTTACAATAAAACTGTTATTTGACTTGTTCTTATTTTATTAAAAATTCTATTTGCTTACTTTAATGCTTCAAAACATAAATGGTTCGAACCCTAAGAAATTTGTCTTACAAGGAAACCTCTCGAACCTTACCATTTCAGATCTTAATGAAACAATGCAGAATGAATCATTAGATTGTGTTAATTAAATAACATTGAAGGTTGATAAAATTTAATCTAGAATGAAATATTATTATTATT
>JAFIDM010006090.1:119492-151314 GCA_023159025.1 Thereuonema tuberculata
TTAGTAATCCCGTTCTTTCTTTTTTCTTGAGTTCAATTCGTTTCAAACATGAATCTTAAGTGCGGAATCGGCGCGAAAGTGGGCTAAAATTTGTTTCAAAATTTGATCGTTTTACGGCAAAACTCCGAAGGACGGTCCCAAATTATGAACGCCTCCGGTAGGCGGTCCCAAATTATAAAAACATATTTAATGGCAAATAACAGTATAACTATGAAGTATAACCCTTACCCAGAGTTATTAGACATCAAATCAAATAGTTTTGGCTCAACATACTCAAGTATTGTCCGAATATGTTGTAATTATGAGTAAAGCGCCACTGGAACGAGGACAGGTAGCTCCTAAATAAATCCCGGCTCGTTCCACTTTGGTATCGAAATACATTAGCATGACTATTTTGTCCGAATGCAAAGCACAGTTTGCAAAAAACGATCCAGCACGGACACTTTTGCGGGTCTGACAGTCTCGACACTTCCACGAAAACCCTTCACGTGCATCTGCTCGCCGCACCAACGCCATAGGCTGGTGACAGTCTCCATAGTCGCTGCAGTTTCGGATCAACCTATGTTTAGCAAGCCATGTCAACCATTGCATACTGTCATGCATGTGTCCGTAAATATCTCGGGGTGAGCAGTCCAAGACTTGTAAAGCATTCCGCTGTAAAACTGCATCAGTTATTACTCTCGGAGCTTGCGGTCTTCCAGCCATGGCACGTTTAAAGTGATTTTTAAACAAAAATATACAATATTAGATAAATGGATAAATAAATGTTTAAATAGGTTTTTATAATTTAAAAAGGTGTTCATCGTTAGATAAATGGATAAATAAATGTTTAAATAGGTTTTTATAATTTTTGACCGCCGTTAATAATTTGGGACCGCGTTCATAATTTGGGACCGTCCTTCGGAGTTTTGCCCGTTTTACCATCAAACACCAGATGGTAGTAATGATTTGCAATTAACGCAGAGGCAGTATAGTAACTCCAAGTACAGTAATGCCATCTGGTGGTGAGTTCTGACGTAACCTTATTCATCGAAGGACATTGATAAAATTTGAAGGTTTCCAAATTCGGATAGATTATTCAACATAATTCGAATAGAAGCAGATATAAGGGAAACCTTCTACGTGAGTTCTACATTTTATATATATAATGTATAGATACATTATCGATAAATAAATTTCATTAGCTAGGTTAGGGATCTTAGCATCGTAAAAAAAACATACTGCTTGTGAATTTTAATGCCTTTTTATTGTTTTAAAAGTACTGATGGATTACTTTAATAAAATATTTTGTTTATTAGGTCCAATCATTAATAAAACGTCTCATTATGTTTTGGTATTTTTTTTTTATTTCTTTAATAGCTTAAAAATGAGAGGTGCATACCATTGACAGCTTATAACTTACCTTCGAAATCACGATTCAAATCCGTGGAAAGGATTTTATTTTTGTAATAAATATTATTTTCTCTTATTTTCTTTTTTCAAATAGTAAGTCCTTTTTTTTTGTCATATTTTTTTTTCTTTGATTATCTTTATGTTAAGATCTTTTATTGTCTTATAAGATTAATTTAGTGAATAAAGAAATGTACAACCTTACAAAAAAGAGAAAGAAATTGTTTTGGCAAACAAAACAAAAAGTAAAAGAAAAAAAATATAAATTTGTTTGGATTAAGAACCAAAAAATCTTTGTAAAGGAGGATGAAAATTCCGTAATTCTCAAAATTGACAATGAAAATGATCTTATAAAAATGTAATAAGATAAAACCAGTGAAAGAAAAGAAAGAAGAAAATAGAAGAAATTAATATTCATCCTAAAACAAATAATTTTGATAGTTTATATAATTGGAAGAACACAATTATTCTGTTAATTGTGAAACTAATTTGAATTGTGTGTTTTTAAATATATGAAGGCTTAAGAAAAAATTTGATTATTTAAAGGCTAATATCGATCAATTTATTGATTATATTGATGTAATTATTTTAGCAGAGGTTAATGTTAACTTGGAAGAAATCAAAGTCTTTAAGCTAGATTTATTTAATACTATATTTAAATTACGTGAAACTATAACAGGTGGTGATTTGTTAATATTTTATAAAAAAATTATAACTATAGATAGTTGCAATATTGATTTTAAATCTTTTGAAAATGTAATCTACACTGTAAAGAAAAAAGCAATAAATTTACATCAACATAAAGAATAGAAGCAACTATAATATCAATTTACAGACCACCTAATAGTAATAAAAAGGACTTTATTATAGAATTAAATGAAGTTATACAAGAACTAAATAAGAAACCTAACGATAAATATCCACTTTTATCAATTGGTGATATAAATATTAATTTATTAGATAATAAAAATAATCCAATAATACAAAATTATATAGAAATATATCATAATCGTCGTCTTTGAAACTATATCTATGCTGTTACTAGAGATGTAAAACAAATATCTCTCACTCCAAAACTTGTATTGATCACTGCTTTGCAAAAGCAAATAATTTTAAAATTATTGGAAACATTATTCAAAATGATATATCAGATCACTATATGGTTTTAATGCAATTTAAGTATTTTGACTTGAATTCTCAAAATATAAATGAAATTCATAAATATAATAAATCAAATTATATAAAAAATGAATCATTTTTCTTAAGCAAAATACAGTTATTAACTAATAAATTAATAATATATAAAATTTATGATAGAAATAAAATTATCAATTTATTAATGAAATGTATTCATGAATCCAAAAAAAAGTCTTAGTGAGGTACAAGAAAAAGATAAATTCTTAGCAACGAATTCACTTCCTTCAAATGTAAATAAAAATACATTTAAAAAAATGTGGATGACTGATAATTTATTTAGACATATTAAAGAAAAAATTAAATTATTTCATAAGTATAAAAATAACAAAACTAAAAAATAATACCATAAAGAATATAAAATCAAAAGGAATTGGATTAACAGTTATATAAAAAAAATTAAAAAAAATATTATTGTAATAAATTAAATGAAAATATTAAAAATGGAAAAAGTTATTGGAAAATAATACATTCTGTAATAAATAATAAAGATGATTTAACTGCAAACTATAACTTGGAAAAGCTTATTCAACGAAAAGGATTACATATCACTCATTTAGAAATGGGAAAATGTTTTATAAACATTGGAAATGGTGAAACTTGCAATTGTAATAAGAATTTTACTGGAACTTATACTATTCAGTCTCCAAACTCAATGATCATATTATCTCCTACTGAAAATTATATATTAGAAATAATTAAATATATGAAAAATAAGAACTGTGTAGGTCTTGGTAGCTTTATGGTAAAGGATATTAAAAAATTTACTCATGACATTCCACAAATTTTAACTATTCTAATTGATAATATTATTACTAAAGGTGTTTATCCTGATAAGTGGAAAGTGTCCAAATTAATTTCTATTTACAAAAATGGAAATTATTTTGACATAAATAATTACAGTCCAATATCAATCCTCTCAAATCTCTCAAAACTTGCAGATCCTTATTTTACAAATTCAATATCTAAATTCTTAGAAAAATATCAGTTAATAAATAAAAACCAGTATGTATATCAGAGAAATAAGATGCTACATAATTATTAGAGAATCTAAATGAAATCATAAATAAAAATCTAAATAATAGTAACTATATTTTAATAATCTATATAGACCTTAAAAAGCTTTTGATAGTCTTGACCACAATATTTTATTACAAAAATTACATAATATTGATATAAGGGGTCCAATGTATATTGTACTAAAGAACTACTTAAAAAATGAAAGTTTAGGAATAAACTAGAAAACAAACTAAGCAAAATATATAATCTAAAAAAAGGTGTGCCACAAGATTCTACTTTAGGTCCATTATTATTCTTGATATATATTAATACAATTTTCAACAATTTAAAACATTCAAATATCTTTGCATATGCTGATAGAAATCTTTTCATAGCTCAAGAATAACTGCAAACTGATTTCATAGATTATTATTAAGTGGACACATGATTATAAATCGGCTATTAAATAAGACAAACTAAATATATGATCATAAATTCAAAAAACAAAAAAATAAATATTTTATCTCATATAAAATATCATGATTTTCAGTGTTTACACAAAAACCATGAAGATATTATTAATTGTAATTGTGAAATAAAAAATATCTATAAATACTTTGGTTTACACCTAATTAATAAATACAAATGGCATACCCACTATATTCATATATTAAAAAGACTTAACTATTTAACTTACATTTTTTATCACATAAAAGATACTTTTCCAATTAAAACAAAAATAATCATACACTGCTGTTTGTAAAAAATGCAACACCCTGAAGAAATCATCAGTATTAAATGAAATTTGCAGCAAATGTCAATTATAGGCTGTTATGCAAAATAGTAAAGTTTCAGAGCCACCGCGCATGCGTGGCCTGCGCAGCGCCCTCTGAACTGATGCTGAAAGCATATAAATAGAGGGCTGTAGCGGAACATTTACAATAGTTAATGATTATTTGTTAGTGGCGAATGTTTAGTGAGACCCAAGTATGCCTCCACGACGGAAGAATGAGAAATTCCAA
Organism: Thereuonema tuberculata; assembly: GCA_023159025.1. Lineage (NCBI taxonomy): Eukaryota > Metazoa > Arthropoda > Chilopoda > Scutigeromorpha > Scutigeridae > Thereuonema > Thereuonema tuberculata. Next base: position 124,097 of record JAFIDM010006090.1, read on the forward strand.
CAACTTACGGAGTTTGAACGAGGGAGGGTTATCGGCCTTCGAGAAGGAGGATTTTCCTATCGCGGAATAGCAGCTCGTGTGCAGCGGCACAGTTCTACAGTGATGCGAGTTTGGAAGCAGTAGACCGACGAGCACCGAACAACTCGAAATACTGACAGAGGACGACGGAAAATGATGTCAGCGCGCAGCGATCGACACCTGCTCCGCATGGCACTGAATGGCCGTACAGCTTCCTCCAGGCAGTTGGCAGCACGTTGGTCTACTGCTACAGGTGTACTAATGTCGGCTTCGTCAATTCGTCGACGTTTGCTAAACCAAGTTGTCTTTTCAGATGAATTCCGCTTCAATTTGTGGGACCATGATAGCCGCAGTCGTGTTAGACGCTATGCCGGTCAACGCTGCCTTCCAGAGTGCGTTATCGAACGACATAGTGGCCGAACAAACGGAGTTATGGTCTGGGGTGCGATTTCGCATCATGGACGATCCAATTTGCTACGAATTGAGGGTAATCTCAATAGCAACAGATACCTCCGTGAAGTGCTACAGTCCGAAGTCGTTCCCTTCCTTCACGGCATCCCTGGAGCTAACTTTCAGCAGGATAATGCACGCCCACATACTGCAAAGACTGTTCGAGACTTCTGTTCAGCCCAACGCATGCAACTTCTTCCTTGGCCTGCTTATTCGCCGGATATGTCGCCTATTGAGCACGTGTGGGATGTGGTTGGTCGGAGTCTCCCCCGTTAATCCTCCGTAAGTTGTTGGAATTTCTCCTTCTTCCGTCATGGAGGCATACTTGGGTCTCACTAAACGTTCGCCACTAACAAATAATCATTAACTATTGTAAACGTTTCACTACAGCCCTCTATTTATACGCTTTCAGCATCAGTTCAGAGGGCGCTGCGCATGCCACGCATGCGCGGTGGCTCTGAAACTTTACTATTTTGCATAACATCCTATAATTGACATTTGCTGCAAATTTCATTTAATTCTGATGATTCCTTCATGTGCTGCATTTTTTACAAACAGCAGTATATATAAAGCTTACATAGATTCTATAATTAATTATTACATTGATAATTTAATTTCTTTAAATAAAAATGATATAAAAAATATTAATAGAATTTTAAAAAAATATTAAATTTAATTTTCAACAACTATCATGAGCTTCAAAACAATCAACAAAATCAAATTTTAATAGATAATAAAATTTTGTTTCCACAACAAAAAAGTAATTTTCACCTTGATCTTACGGTTTTATTATAAAATATGTTATAATTGTGAAAATATAAATTCAACAAGAATTAATAGATTATATAGTACCGTAAACAATATTTTGACCATCCAAAAAATAATTTTGGATTGAGAATAAAAAAATGAATAATAACAAAATTTTTGATCAAATTTCATTAGAAATGAAAAAAAATTAGAAAAATGTCTACTTTAAAAAAAAATACTTTATGAAAAAATAATACTGCGACAAATCAAATGGTTTGGTTAAAATGGGTTTGTTAATTTGAAAAACAAAAAAACCAAAAATTATTACTATTTCACAGATCATTTTATTTTTAGTAGATTTACCTTAATTTGTTCTCATTAATATATTTTATGTTTTATAAAGTTTCAAAATTGTTTGTTTTTATTTCTATAACTTATATTTATGATAAATCTCAGCACCTATAACACAACCTATTAGGACTGAATTGTACAAATTGTTAATAATAATAAATATTAAAAAAAATAGCAAAAATTAAGTGAATAAAAACTATTTAAATTTTAAATAGCAAAATAAGAAAACAGAAATACAATAAATAAAAGTAAAAACTTCGTGCAAATTCGTTTAATATTTTTTTTATTGCAATAAAAAATACTCTGTAATTCAGAGTGCAAAATAAACACATAGAATTTGGTAAATCCAAATAAATATAAAACTTGACACACCACTAAAAATCATATATTTGCAGACGTTTCATCCTCTTACATGGGCTTTTTCAATGTTACAACAACGGATGGGGAAGTATACACTTATATGAGGAATTTACAAATGAAAATGGAAATTATTTGATAGGCGACAGATGATCAGTCACTAAAAGACTCTTCGGATTGGTCGAAAGTTCTGACAATCAGGAGTAGTGAAAGGGAAGACATCTAATACTGATCAATGCAATCACAAACCATTGGCAGCAGTTAACGTAAACAAAGCCACATGGAAAACTGTATATAAGAAAAAAAAATTTCAATATAAAAAAAAAAAATTGCACATAATTAAAAGCCATATTGATTAATTTGGTTTATCTTTCGCAAAAGCTGTTTTTATTTCTTCCTTTCATATCAATTCAATAATTTACAAATTTTTCAGGGGGGCTTTATTCTTCATTTTTATTTATTTATTTATTTATTTTTTGTATTTACTATCATCATTTACTATACTTATTTTAGTTTAAAAAAATTATTTTATTTAATCCTAATTTAGAAATGCAAAGTCTGCTATGGAAAGGTCATTCTTTGATTTTTATGATGGTTTTTATGAAGGGGGATGCACATTTTAATTGTTTCCAAATCAAGTGGTTGTTTTATTGTTAATGGACGCCTTTCCCATTTTAACTATTAACAACTGTTAGTCATCCTTGAAAGGAGAGCAATAACTCCACAATTCCTTGGGCAATCAATTCAAAGACGTCCATTAGACAGAAATCAAAGAACGGTTTAATCTGATAGGTTATCTTTAAAATGGGAGCAAAGTTGATTTTAGTGATATGATTTAATTTATATGTCAGTTCATTTATTTAATTCAAACAGAAACTTTGTTTAAGATTTTGTTTAAGACAAGCAATATTTTTACAAATATATGATACATAATATACGTAATATATAAGTATTATTTGAAAAAATAAGAAAGAAGATTCATATTTCAAAGGTTTTTTTTACTACAGTAGTATTATTAATTAATCTTATGTAGTAATTAGTTATTCATATATTGGAATTATTATGTGAAATTATAATTACACATTACATTTATGATTTTACTTGCGCTGCTCATCTTACTTCATGCAAAGAATAGCCGAAAAAACTGGGTAAAAAATGAAAATATAAAATTTAACATTTATTTCTGGTAAGGTGGATGATGTCTAATAATATAAATTTAATAAAGGTCTATGAAAATAATGATTATAAATAGAGTAACTATATAAATAACTAATACAAGATTCCTTTAAAAACTATGATATAATAAAGAAATTCTCATAAAGTAATTCAGCAGAGTATTTAAGGTTAAGAGTCTATTAATGTAGACATTAAGTGTCAATCTGTAAAAAATAGCTCTAATATTAGGTTTATCCTAAATAAACACAATCACCATGTATCAGAAGACGAAAAAGGATGTTGTATTCTAAGGGAAGAAGTTGAGCTAGCGATTAGGGAAATGAAGAACGGGAAAGCAACAGGAGTTGATGGAATCCACATTGAGTTAGTAAAATGCTTGGGTGAAGACAAGAAGCAAATACTATCATTATGCAATGAAATATATGAGAAAGGTGAATGGCCTGATGATTTCACGGAAACAGTATTGCTGCCAATACCGAAGAAAAATAATGCCAAGAAGTGCAATGAGTTCAGGACTATCAGCCTTATATCGCACTCAGCGAAGATTCTTCTGCGAATACTGAACAGACGTTTATATTCTAAGGTGGAAGGAGAGTTGGAAGAAGAGCAATTTGGTTTTAGGAAAGGAAAAGGTACGAGAGATGCAATTGGACTGCTGCGAACAATCGGCGAAGGATATCTAGAAAAAAATAAACACGTATATGCAGTATTTGTGGACCTGGAAAAGGCTTTTGACAGAATGGATTGGAATAAACTTATGGAAATCTTGAAGAAAATTGGTGTGGATTGGAAAGAGAGAAGGCTAATAACTAATCTTTATATGAAACAACGAGTCAAAGTCAGAATAGGAGAAAAATTGTCAGAGGGAAGTGGAATAGGGAGAATGGTGCGACAAGGATGCCCTCTATCACCTGCGCTGTTCAACATCTACTTGGAGGAGTTAATGAAGAATTGTTTTCAGAACATGGGAGGGGTGATAGTAGGAGGAAGAAGAATAAAGTGCATAAGATTTGCTGATGATATGGCATTGTTAGCAGAAGAGGAGATGATACTAAGGGATATGCTACTGCAGCTGAATGACAGCTGTGAAAAATATGGAATGAAGATAAATGTAAACAAGACAAAGACTATGGTTATCGGAAGAAAGACAAAGAAGATAAACATAAGTATTCGGAATGAGACATTGGAACAAGTGAACAACTTTAAATACTTAGGGTGTACTATAAGTGGTGATATGAGCTGCTGCCAAGAAGTCAAGAGGAGGATAGCAATAGCAAAGGAGGCTTTTAATAAGAAAAGGAGCATCTTCTGCGGACCTCTGGAAAAAGAACTAAGGAAGAGACTAGTGAAGTGCTTTGTGTGGAGTGTGGCATTGTGTGGGGCAGAAACATGGACATTACGACGCAGTGAAGAGAAACGACTAGAAGCATTTGAAATGTGGATATGGAGAAGAATGGAGCATGTGAAATGGACGGACAAAATAAGAAATGAAGCTGTGCTAGAAAGAGTGGGTGAAGAAAGAACAATGCTGAAACTGATCAGGAAAAGAAAAAGAAACTGGTTGGGTCACTGGCTAAGAAGAAACTCCCTAATGAAGGATGCACTGGAAGGAATGGTGAACGGTAAAAAAGTTCGAGGCAGAAGAAGATTTAAGATGAACGACAACATTATGGTAAATGGATCTTATGTGGAGACGAAGAGGAAGGCAGAAAATAGGAAAGATTGGAGAATGCTGGGTTTGCAGTGAAGGACCTGCCCTTGGCAGAGAACTATGAATGAATGAAACAAATAAATTGCTTAAAATTTACTTTTCATAAAAATTGGAATACATGATTAATTGTTCCAACAATTTTATGAACATACAATCCCTAACGCATATATATGTACTGATATTGTATCAAACAATTAAGAATGAACAGTTTAAATTCCCAAAATAACTATCCAATGATTAATGCCACAAATGTAATAAATGCTAAGGCAATATACATGTGATACCAATAAATAACCCACGTCTAGTTTTGAATAAACACTTCATCATATTTTGAAATAAAAAAAACAGTTCACTAAAATAATTGTGTGAATATATGGAAATGTAGGATTATAATAAATAAATGTTTCTTGTATACTATATCTAAAATAGTCTATGTCTTCTTTCTTGTGATAACTGTATATCGGTTTGATTCTCCAAGTCGATGTCACCAAGATCGATCCTCCCTTACAAAAGGAACAAGAAAAAAAGCTCACTTACAGTTTCATCTGAAGTTAAACACTTTGAAGCTTCTTCGATGCCTTCAGATATCCATCCGCTTTTATTAAACTGTCGTCTTCCATACGATCCTTTCTTTCCACTGATTCCGCCTAACATGGCTGTCGTATTTTAGGTTTCAAACGTAATACAACGATTAAGCCTATTCCTTTATTTTTGATAAACGCAACCTAATTTCTCATGCAGAAATATAAAGAGAATTAGTAAAAATCCACGACGATATCAGCAACCAAATATTGTCTTAATAATACTAACATGTATCTAGAAGAAAAAAACAATTAATTCTCATAGAAAGGATCTAACGATAACTCATGGCTACAAGCCAAAATTTTCTAGCCTGTCGAAAACATCATTTTTTTTAAGAACTAGCAACAGCAAAACAATCAAACAATACAATTCGTTTAATAATCAATTGGTCTCAAGCATAACAAAAAAAATTGTGGCATATGCATGCTACTACAATACCTTAGCATGTTACTGACTTATACATTTCTAAGGAAAAAAAATTAATTACAAATTGTCAAAAGAAATAATTTCTAAAAAGCTACAGAAATTAACAGTGTAAGACAGGGTTGTAGTCTAAGTCCCGTTTTATTTATAATTCTGATTAATAATCTAGAACTAAAATTAAGAGAAGAAGGGTGGGGTGGAACTAAGATAGGAAAAGAAAAAATTTATAGCTTATTGTATGCGGACGATTTGGTGTTAATGGCGGAAACAAAAGCAGAATTAGATAAGATGATTAAGATACTTAAGGAATTCACAAAAGTTAATAAACTAACAATAAATTTAAAGAAAACAAAAATTATTATTTTTAGGAGAGGAGGAAAAAGAGCGAAAAATGAAAAGTGGCACTGGGATAATGAAGAAATTTTAATTGCAAATAGTTATCAATACTTAGGAAGGTTTATTACAACACAAAACAGTATAAATAAAAACGTGAAATACAGAAAAAAGAAAGGTGTTGCAGCGACTTGGGAAGTAATTAAATTAATTAAAAGATCAAAATTAGAGGATTGGAGTAAAATTAGATTTTTATTTAAAACAATGATAAAAAGCATAGTAAGTTATGGAATGGAAATTGATGGATGGTTAATTAGAGAAGAATTTGAATCTATACAAAATTTGTTTATGAAAGTTATTTGGACGATGGATAGAAATGTCCCGGGATATATTATTAATGCGGAATTAGGTCTGATTCCTCTTCGTTTAGATTTGTTAAAAAGGGCATTTATATATTTGGAAAGAATAATAAATTTAAATATAACAAGACTGCCGACAATATATTGGGAAGATATGATTGAGAAAGCAAAAATTGGAAAATTAAATAATTGGACTAAAAAGATTGATGAAATATTTATTGAAGCTGGATAGGTTGTAGAGTGGGATAGAGCGTTAGAGGCCGATTACTGGGCATTCAATAAATAAAAGTTATAAAGAGAATTGGCGGAAATAACATTGCAAAAAATATATAATAAAATACAAAATTCGGCATATAATGGACATTAAAAATTTTTAAATTGGCAAATAAATGGTTCATTCTACACTGCACAAAAGTTAAAAATATGTATATAAAAGAACTATATATTAAATTAAGAATGGGTTGCATATGGAAGAATGGTAAATACTGGAAAAAAATAAAAGATAAATTTTGTAGGTTGGGTTGTGAAATAATAGAAGGGTGGGAACATGTAATCTTTGATTGTGAGAAATTGACTGAAGAAAGAGAAATATTGGAAATTAAGAATGTAAAGGATAGAAGATGTTGGTGGTATAATATATTGTCTTCTCAGCATGTAAATAAAAAGTTATGTAAATTCATAATAACATTTATTGAAAAAGGAAAAAAAAATGGAATTAATATAGAAATAATTATAATTGAATTAATTGTAAGCGTATGGGTGTTAGTTTAGACTTTTGTTAATTCTTCATTTATGAATGATATATTTTAAGAATAGTTATAATATTATTTATTTCAAATACTGCTTTATTTAATTACTGAAATCATATATGTGTGTGTGGTTTATTATTATTATATCGATTGTTCCCCTTGAGGAGAGCGATTGAACTTGAGTTCATGATTTCATCTCTGCTTGTTGTTCCTCTTTTCCTCCCAGAATCTCTTCATCCTCTCGGAATGCTCTTTCTTCCGTTCCTCCGTCCATTTTTTCCCAGGTTGTCGCGATGTTCCTTGCTTAAATTTTACATTCATGATTTTATTCCGGCACTCCGTGCGGTCATCGAGATTCTCTATGTTAATCTGTTGTAGGTCTCTCTGGACCTCTTTCAGCCATTCTGTGCCACATTTACTCCCCGTTATGATGTCGAGTAGTTTCTTTGCCACTCTGAGTTTTCCATTCTATAGATATGTGTGTAGAATTTTTTCGGCGTTTCCTGATTTCTTCTGTTATTGTGTTGGTCTTTTGATAGAGTTCGCTCTGAGGTCTCTTCATCCAAATGCCGTTTTTATTAATTGCCCCGTAAATCTTCCTGAGAATTTTTCGTTCCTGCTTTTCTATTTCCCTAATTTTGGAATGACCGTCGATTACCATAGTTTCAGCTGCATAGGTTGCTTCAGGAAGGATCACTGTTTTGTAGTGCCTTAATTTTGCGTATGTCGAAATGCATTTCTTATTATAGTGAGTCCATGTAAGCCTGTTCTCCTCTTCTAGGATTGTTATTATTTATATTCTTAATTACTTATTTAGATTGGAAGGATACATGTAAAATCAAAATATAATGTAAGCCTAACTTAGGATGATGTAATTAATTAATAATAATTATATAGAGGGAATAATATTTAAATAGCTTTGGAATCAAGACTATAACTTGTAAAGGGTATAACCCCGTTGAAGTTAAAATAAAGTTATCTACCTACCATCACATAATTTCAAGGTATTTGTTACATGATTTTTTGTTAACCTCTTTTACATTCCTTTCTTTTTTGAAAAAAAAAACTCTTAATACAGTTATCAACAAAGTTTTCAGGATATTTATTTAACAATTATTTATGTTTAAAGCAGGGGCGGTCTGGCCAGGTCGGCAGGTCGGTGAACGCCGACGGCCCCGAGCCCAAGGAGGGCCCCCGACGGGGCACTGCGCAGATGATTGAAAGTAAAATTAGTATTTTCACACTCGAAAGTTACAAACAATCGAGAACATCTGAGGGATACGCTATTTTTTATCTTTATTTTTAATTTCTGATTATTCATATTCCCATATCGGGAACTGTGTTTACAATTACTCATTAACATTAAGAAGACTAGTATAGAAGTTCGCCTAGAAGCGTGTCTCACGTTAACAGATTTGCTCGTCAGCTAATGGGCAGGTATGGGCCTACTACCAGACTATACTAAGCGTAATTAGTACAGTCCGTTGGAAAGTAAAATTAATCTGGCTTCTGCATTTGCATTGCTACGCTCCTCATGAAAGTTCCACTGTTAGGGCCCCAACATAGCCTTCGTTACTAAGCACTATGATGGGGCCCTGGACGGAAATTTACATATTACTGCGAGACAGAATTTTTTTTTTTAAATTATGCTTTCTGGGCCCCAAAATCAACATAACTTTCTGAAGCTCTATAAGATTAAACTTTGTAAGAGAATTAATACACACTACTGTGGAAAACTTAAGCAACGTTGCTGACTTTGTTGTAATTCCGCAAAAACTCAACTGGGAGACAAGAAATTACTATATGAAAATACTACAGAGGCACAAGGTAGTACTGAAAGCATAGTAACAGAAATGAATAGGACGCATACAGTACGGAACGAAGCAGAAAAAGGCTTTATTGACAGAATGGCGTTGGTACAAACACTATCTGGCCAAGAGGGAGAACAACAACTCAACGTCCCTTAGTAAGGGATATGACCTCCCATAACGGCAATGGTTGCATGGCATCGTCTGTCCATACTCAACACCAGATTATCGTACAATTCTTGAAGTAAGAGTGCCCAATCCTCGATAAGCATCTGTGTCAGTTGTTTGGTGGTCTCCAGAGGATATGATCGGCAGTTAGGCGTTTCCCCAAAGCATCCCACACATGTTCAATGGGATTTAAAATCAGGGGAGAACGCTGGCCAATCCATTCGACGGATATCTTCAGTTTCGAGTAGGTCCTGCACAGCACGGGTCCTGTGTGGCCTTGCATTATCGTCCATAAAAGTCTGAACCAATGGCACCTCGGAACAGGCACACATGGGTGAGAATAACTTCATCACAGTAACGATCTCCGGTAATTGAACCTCTGTCGAAAATGTGGAGCTCCGTACTTCCGTTCATCATAATGCCTCCCCACACAAGCACGCCAAGACCACCCCAATGGTCTCTTTCCCTGATGTTCGTGGGATGAAAGCCTGTTCCTACCTCTTTCCATATCAACTGTCGCCGAGAATCGTTTGTGAGACTCAAACGACTCTCATCGGCAAAGAGGACGTGACTCCATTGAAGAGATGTCCAGTCTTTGTGTTCATTACGCCATTGTAAACGGTGCCGCCGATGGACTGTTGTCAAGGGTAGGCAGCGATCAGGACGGTGGGCGAATAGGCCACCTTTATGAAGGCGACTGGCCACAGTAAACCGAGACACCTGTCGTCCGGTTGCCGTATGCAGCTGTTGAGCAATATTACCTGTTGTCGGGTTTCGGTCTCTTTTCGCTTGCAGGACGATATATCGGTCATCACTAGCCGTTGTTTTCCTTGACCAACCACCACCAACCTTTCTTACAGCTGTACCTGTCCTTTGGAAGGATTTCCATGCTCGTGAAATAACACTTTTGTAAATTGGGCACTCTTGGGCAACACTGGTCAAGCAATGCCCCTCCTCAAGCTTGCCGATCATTCTACCATTAATAAAGGCGTCCTGGTGTCGTGTAGCCATATTACACATACGCTCTCACTTTCACTTGCAGCGAATGTCTGCAAATGCGTCTTTTCCCCTTCGTTTGAAGTTGTCTTGCACTGTGCCAAAACCTCCACGTGTTTTGGGTTCTCTCACGCCACCTCTGACGTCATGCTCCTGATATCTGCATATGCATCACCTTTCTATTGCATTGGCATTTCATTGTATGGAACGCAAAACACCCTTTTCTCCAATTTCATGGCTGTATGCTGAAACCTGACATTGTTGCTTAAGTTTTGCACACTAGTGTAGATAGATAGTAATTAATACGGGCGATCTTAAACCCATGAAACCGAGGGGTGGAAAATCAACGTGTTTATCGTTTAAAAACAGACAGGCGATCTTAAACTCCTGAAACCGGGAAAAGCGAGTTCAACGTGTCTATAATTTACTTAAATATTTCGTCGGCAAGAGGTCTGTGCCAAAACAAGTATTGAAGAAAGATTCGTTCCCAACAAAGACATTTTAAAAGATTGTTCTTGGCTACACCCTAAAAAGTTTCGTGAAATAGCAAACACATATACTTTCCCTCCCAACATACTATGTGCCATTCCCAAACTGTGTAAAGTTGACAGAAGTCTTTTACTAAAAGAGCTAAAACGGTTAGAGATCAATACGAGAGTTAACGAGATACGAGAGTGAAAAAGTTGAATATGATAAAAACGAAGATAAGCCTAGTCAGGAAGACAGTGAAAATAATCATGTTGACTCTGAAGAAGAAGAAAATTTTGTCCACTGCACCGAAAATAGACAATGCTTCAAATATTTGGCCTTTGCTTTCCCCATTATTTATGAATTATCTCAATCTGGGCTTTTTATTAACCTATACACAGCATACAAGTTTGTTGTTACTCTTCAATGTACGCAAGTAACATGTGAAAGGCTATTTTCTAAGGTAAAAATTAGACTGAGATCAAGGATTCAAGATACATTGTCCAACTTGATTCCAATGAATGTGGAACGAGATTTGTTTTTCAATCTATATAATTGAAAATTTTTATTTCTTTGTCTGTCCGGCACAATTGCTAATTATTAGTTTCCGTTGCTGAGAAAGTCAGATTATAAAATTTTCTTTTTTTTTTTTGCCTTGCATGGAATTCGAACCGAGAACCTTCGTTCTCTCAGTCAGGAACGCTAACCTCCTATTACTGGTCCTCCAATATCCAATCCTACTTTTATTCTACTTGTTCGCGCGCTATCAAATAACGATTTCATTCAAAAAGGAATAAAATATAACTTTTTGCCATAACCGCTTGGACTTGATTCTTCTTGGATTATCTGATACTTACCAGGGGAAGACAGGGGGATGGCCTAGTTTAAATAAAGATTTAATCATAGATAAAGTAGCTAATACTAGTGCAGAATTAAGGAAAAAGTTATTGACTTAGTGTAATTCTGATTTCTTTTGGTAGGCTACGGTACAGTAAAACTTATGAATAGTTGTTATTCATCTGATCACTTTTGATAATTTTGAATAAGATATATAGAATGCAGCTGAAAGTTTGTCATTATTTGCATTATTTATAAATATTTCTGTATATTAATATATACTATACAGAAATTTTATAAATAATGCAAATAATGACAATATTATTGTATAGTAATAAAATTAAAATAATGAAAATATTATTGAATAGTAATAAAAATAACCATTAATTCATTCCATAAAACCAGACCCCCCCCCCTGGTAAGTAAAGCCTAAAGGGCCCCAAATTCGTTTCCAGCCGAAGGGCCCCCAATGATGCCAGAACGCCCCTGGTTTAAAGTCTTTAATCTTTTTTCCCATTCTTTCTTAATCATAGTACTCCAAATTATCCTATTTAAGGTATTTACTGTATTATCACTGTTTTTACCACTCTTATTTATTTACCCTGTCTGGTTTTCGGATCTTGGTTACCTGATCGAATCTTGTCATCATTTTTAATTCGTTTAATATCGGTCAGTCATCTTCAAATTTTGCACACTTGCTTATCTCTGATGAAAATACAATAATATATAATAATATACTGACATATTACTATATTTTATAATAATGTATTAATATATTTATATTAAAATATATTTCGCCAAGGCAAAACGTCCTTTCTGGCGCCATTAGTACCCACAAACCCAAAAGGAGCCAAAAAAAACGAGATGCTTTTTAAAAGTTTTCACTTATATTATTTTTAGACATATTGTAAAGTAAAACAGAAGCCCATTGATCAATCATCTAGAAATTTTCCACACTTCCTTATTTCTGTTAAAATTACAATAATATACTGATATATTAATATATTTTATATTAATATATTTTATATTAATATACTCCGTCTAGGCAATATATCCTTTCCGTGCTGCGCCATAACTACCGAAACCAGCCCCAGAAGTACATACACAACTACTTTAGAATTACATATACATCATTCTGATATATTTTAATCATTATATAATACAGAGAAATAAGATGTGAAATAAATTAAACATTATTAAACATATGTTGTGAAAAATATAGAGTCAACAAAACTATAAGTAGATGTAATCAAAAGAATGAAACAACATGGATAATAGATAGTGGTCTCGACTAACCACGTCCACAATAATAAAAGCCTGTTTTAGATGTATAAAGAACTAAAAGAAATCATAAAAGTATATAAAGCAATAAAACAACCAGTAATGGAATTCGGAGTTGGTTCCGTGTTAATGAAAAGATTCATACGAAAGGGAATCAAATAAATGTACAAATTGACAACGTATTGCATATAACTAATATTACGATCATTTAATTTTTGGTATTAGGATTGCAAATTCAGGTTTCACTCAAATAATGAAGAGGAATCAATATTTAAGTAAGAATATGTAAAAACAAAATGTAGTATTATTATGAAAGACCAGCTTTAGGTATTATGAAAGAGACATAAGAGTAGTATAAGTAAGAAAAATTCATCGGGGAATCATCTATGTCAGACAGATGTGGTAGATTTGGAAACATATTCAAAGAAAAGATGAGAATTGTATTAAGAAATAAACATTAAAAGGGATGGACACTATAAACAAAGATTATGACATCTCATGTGAAGCATGGAAACTGGATAAACTAACAAATATTCCTCATAGAAACCTAAAAGGGATATCAACAACTGAAAAGTTACAACTTATACACATAGACGGTGCGGTCCTGTCAACATCAATAACGTTAGAAATGCAAATTACATACTAATATTTATCGATCATTTTTGAGAAGGTCGTATATTTATTTCAAGAAGACCAAAAATGAAGTAACAAAATATCTGAAAATGTTCATAGAATTCATAGAGAGAGAGGCAAAGTGACAAGAAAGTAAAGCGAATGAAGGCGGATAATGGATGTAAATATATCAATGAAAAAAATAAGAAATACTTGCATGACAAAGGAATAAAACATTGTCATAGATCACCATATCAGCCTCAAATGAATGGAGTGGCAGAGCGAGACAACATACAGCGAACTTTCTACTAAATAGAACACCACATAAAATCTACAAATAATGAAAAAACTATCATAAAATAGTTTGGAAACATCACAAATTAATATCCAATATTTAAGTAAATTTGGCAGCATAGCATATCTAAGGAAACCAAACTAAAAAATAAGAAACAAAGTCAATAACAGTTGTGAAAAAGGAATACTTGTTGGATATTCTAGTAAAGTGAGGATCTTTAGTTTCATCAACAAACACAATAATAACTTAAAAGAAACTAGAAATGTTTATTATTGGGGAATTAAAGGCCACCACATATCTCAATGAAAAATAAAATATATGTACAATTAAAATACGAGAACTTTCGAAATATCCAACATTTCTTTGTCAAGGGGATGGAATAGATTAAGTTTCTGAATATAAGGCCTAGAATCCATTGGAACATATTATAACAGGTGGTTCCATTGAAAATTACGGGGCAATACAAAGCTTCATTTGGGCATGACAAGGGGAAGGAAACATTTTTTTTTCCCTTTTTTTATAAAATTAATAAATTTTGTGCATATAAACAAAATAAGTAATAAAAACTTATGAAACCCATACTGTGGGAAAGTAAAAACAAATAAATTTTCATATAACACCTTTTATCAGATAGAATAAAATAGGACTCCTTACATTATCTTTTGAAGTCGTTTTATTCCCGATGTATGATTTGGGGTTTACGATAATTTAAAGAGTGCTTACAAGGAAACCTCTCGAACTCTAAAAATTCAGATTTTAATGAATCTTTGCAGAATGAATCTATAGATTGTGTTTATTAAGTAACATTTATCTTAGATGCGGAATCCAATGCGAAGTGGGCTAAAAAGGGACCCGAATTTCGTCAAAAAGCGGTCGTTTTACCTGTCAAACGCCAGATGGCGCTAATGATTTGTATATAGCTACGAAACGCAGCACTTTCCTATGCCTTTCGATGAAAAAGTAAAGTAAGTAAGCAAGTAATCTTATTCAAAGAAGGTTTTTGTATACAGTAATGAAAGGTTTCTAAATTTCGAATAGAATCAGATGTAAGGGGAAACATTCTGCATGAGTTAGTTATGATATATAATATAAAGACACAGGTTCGATAGATCAATTTCCTTAGCGTCGTAACATGGTAAAAAAAATCTAACGAAATCTAACGAATTTTAATGTATTTTATTTATAAATTAAAAGTACTGATGGTTTACTTCAATAAAAAATTTTGTGTATTGGCATTATTATAAAACAATCTTTTCGATATTTGTTTTGGTATTATTTTTTATTTCTATAATAGCTTAAAAATGAGAGTTGCAAAGAAGGTATCTGATGTAGTTAAGTGCATAGCATTGATAGCTTATAACTTTCGAGAGTTAAATCGAAGGGAGGGATTTTATTTTTTTAATAAGTATTATAAAAATATTATGAATTTGCACAAAGTTTTTACTTTTGTTTGTTAAATTTATGTTTTTTTTTTTTTGCTATTTCAAATTTAAAAGTGCTTTTATTATCTTAATTTGTGTTTCCATTTCTTTATTCACTAAATTAATTACATAAGACAATGAAAGATCTTAACATAAAGAAATTCAATGGAAAAAAATACGACAAAAACAAATAAAGAAAAGAAAAAGAAATAAAAAACAACTTACTATTAGGAAAAAGAAAAAAAAAGATGAAAATATAAGAAAATAATACTTATTAAATAATAAAGTCCTTCCAAAATCCTTGAGAGTCAAATCGTGGGAAGGATTTTATTATTTCCCTCTTCCTCAAAAAGAAGTAGTAGTTTTCTTGCTTAAAGAAAACAAAATCTAGTGATTAAATGTAGATTGTAATAGAAGTTTTCCATGTTTTTTCTTGATTTAAAATGAAGAGATTTGAGTTTTCGGAAATCGAAAAGATTGATTTATAATGGATCCAATAAACAAATTTTTTTATTGCAGTAAATCATCAGCACTTTTAATTTATAAAAAAATACATTAAAATTCGTTAGATTTCGTTAGATTTTTTTTACCATGTTACGACGCTAAAGAAATTGATCTGTCGATCCTGTGTCTTTATATTATATATCATAACTAACTCATGCAGAATGTTTCCCATTATATCTGATTCTATTCCAAATTTAGAAACCTTCCATCCATATTTCCAGCCATTAAGAGTGTATTGAGCAATCTTCATATCTTCCTCACTTCTATCACACACACCATAAAAACCGTTATTTAACTGAAGATAAAGCACTTCAGATGAGGCCAATTGTCGCCGGAGTTTCCGGTTCACACAATGTGCATTCGAAAGATCTACCTTTATCTATTCCAACCCTTTGACAAAGAAATGCTCGACGTTTCGAAAGTACTCGTATTTTCATTGTGCATATATTTTATTTTTAATTCAGATGTGTGGTGGCCTAAAATTCTTCAAAAATCAACTTACACGTTAATTATTAGAAACGTTTATGTTGATGAAAAGAAATCGGGATATAGTCTTCTAGAAGATAAAGACACTCAAGTGGAAGAATGTGAAAATTTAACGAAATTATTTATAACAAATACTGATTAAATATCTTCGAATGATGAATACGAAGTGGCAGAACCTCATTTGGAAAATGATGAGAGAATTGAAGAAAACGTAGACGAAGACAAAAGTGAAGCAAATTCTGAAAACGAATCCGAAAATGAAGAATCAAATCCAAAACCTGAAGAACAAGACATTATAAATACGCATATAAGATTAAGTAGAAGAAATACAGCGAGAAATCAGTTTACAAAGCGTGATAAAGAAATAAAGAAAGAAGGACCTAGATCGTCAACTGAAGCTGTTCAAAGTAAGGAAAAGAAACTTTGGATGAAAGCAATGGAAGATGAAATATCAAGCATCCGTCAAACCTTACAGATGAGAAAACAGTCCCATGAATATGCTTATAAGATATTTAACAGTGACACATCTGCTATGAAATCACCACATTGCTATTGAAATAACCATCGTTCATCGTTCAGTATACCTGAAATCTTATAAATAACCAACAATCAATTCAAACACAAATATTCCAAAAATGATCGATTCTTCCTGTTGTTTTTGCCAATTCTCATCCACCCCCAAAAAATAAAAATTTATATTAACAATATATAGCAACAATAAAAAAAATTTCTAGCAACAATATATAGCAACAACAATAAAAATATCTAGCAGCAATGATAAAAATATAAAGCAACAGTTCGGAATAGTCATTGTAGCACGCTCGCGGTCTCAATACCTCGCGCGTAAAAAACCAAATATTTTTTTTTATATAATCAAACTAAGAAATGGAACATTTGATAATACAGGATAAAAATAAATATAATGATTACAATTTAAAACTATTTCAAGTATAAAATCTCACTAAGAAATACATTGCAACATGACAAACAATAAACAAAACATTAATAATTAACATAACATACTATTTTAATCTGATAATAATAATAGTAATTATAATAATAATATTAATAATAATAATAATAAGCCCCCATGGACCCTACCATACTCGCGGAGGATGCGGGAACTATACTAGCTTTAGGGTAGGCTAAAGGGTCCAACCATCCATGATGAGAACTCGTTCTAATATAGATCATGCTGCATCGGATGTGGCGCAGGATAAAGTCACCCGCGTTCGGGGGTTAGGCAGAGGCCTCCGTTCGAAAAATATACTACAGTCTCCCGCAGGTGGTGATGGAGAATGTGGCACCCCATCCTGTAGTATGGCTACCACAATGGCCGGGCAACACCATCCAGCCCGAACGGTCGGAAGTGTTTCGTCTGTGTCAGAGCAGGCGACCACCAAGAATGGGAAACCACGCCAGGGCATCCAATGGTCATCGCAGATAAACGAGGATCTTAGGCGCGACTTCTACACCGTTACACAATTAGGGACTCAACTCACAGGATACTGACAGGCACTACACCATGTATTCCTACACGTTATCCATCGTTAGGGCTTAGCGAACAGCGGGTAGGGGATCAGTGACGTTCCATAGTAGTAAACAATCTTTTTCTCCCATGCATACTTGCACAAATTAGGGAAGAAGTCGCTGAATCCAACCACAGGACACCACATCCCACCCCATCAGAAGACACCATTATGGAAAACACAGAAACAATCTCTACCCCTCAGCACACATGCCCCAATAATACAACTAATGACATATTACGTGCAGCAAATGATCATTTTTACACTGCACTGGCACAATTCACAGGCACAGACCCGACACTCAGGCCTCCACTCCCCAAAGTACACACATCAAAACAACTCTCCACAGCCATATAACATCTCAACACACACACTATCCCACAACACCTTGACAATATCCAAACATTAGAAGACATACACACAGCACTCTATTGCGCCGCACAGGGAACCATTCGGGCACTTGGAATCAAACAACATCACATACCACCACTGCACGGTCACAAGAATTCATCGCCCCTTGGAGACGTCGACTTGACGGCCGCATCTGCGACCTTAGAGGGGACATATCCCGACTCACATAATACTGTGCAGGAACAAAACAAAGAAACTTATGTCCCAGGTTAGAAAGATATTCAAGCTCATATATACTTGCCCTTCATATTCAAACCATCGAAACCAGGTTCAGAATTCAAAAACCAGAACACTTACCCTTCATGTCCTTTCATGAGCTTACTCTCGTAGACATAAAGACAGCACTAAAACATGCACACAACTGGAAGTCTCCTGGTGCAGACGACGTCCAAAACTTCTGCTTCAAGAAGTTACGTCCCTGCATGGGAAGGTAGCACTTACACTCACTGACATAATCCAACACCCAGTACATATGCCTCGTTTCCTCACACAGGGTATCACATAATTACAGAGCAAGAACACTGAAACAGCACACCCTGCAAACTACCGTCCAATCACTTGCCTCCCCACACTTTACAAACTCCTCACCTCCTCCTCGCAGACAATATTTACACACACATCGATACACATAACATTCTTTCCTAACAGCAGGAGGGCTATCGCAGGAATTTCCAGGGTTGTAAGGAACAACTTCTTATTGACTCTGTATTTCTGCGCCAGGCGCGCGCGAACAATAGGAACTTACGTATTGCGTACATCAACTACAAGAAGGCATTTGATTCTGTCCCTCATTCCTGGCTCCTACAGACTCTTCATATCTACAAAATACATCCCAAGATTACGGTATTCTTAGATGTCACGATGAAGAGTTGGAACACAACATTACACCAACAGTTCACCAAAGACATTGGGATGGAATTTGGAATCGACAAATGCCGAAAGCTACGTATAATACGCGGAAAGACTACGAATTTGAAGGGTTTTGTACTGGTCCATGGGTTGGCCATCCAATCCATGGAAGAGGGAGAGACCCAGAAGTATCTGGGCTTCCAGCAAGCGCGCGTCATTGACAACGCCAATATCAAAAACGCACTCAAGAACACATACCGTGCTAGCGTTCAAAACATCCTCAAAACACAACTCAACGCAAGAAATCAAATTAAAGCCATCAACACTTTTGCCGTCCCCACATTAACATATTCGTTCGGGATAATTCCGTGGACAAACACCGAACTTGAAGCACTACATTCATGACAAATGTAACATGCACAACATTCACGAAACACAACATGCACCAGTTCAAGTCCGCTACGGAAAGGATGACTCTTCCCCGCAAGGAGGGAGGCCGAGGACTCGTCATCCTCATCACCTTACATGCAGACAAGTTCACAAACTAAGGTAACACTTCCACCAAAGAGCACAACACTCCTTACTCCACTCAGCCATTGTCAAGGCTGACACACACGTCACACCCCTGCACCTCGAAAACCCTTCTTCAAAACTCACCACCCCTAACACCTACACTCAGCATGAGTGAATCATGAACTCGTAAGGAACTCCATGGCAGTCATCACCACGAACTCAGCCAGCCTCATGTCGACATGGAAGCGTCGAACAGATGGCTGACAAGTGGCGAGCTGTTTGGAGAGACCGAAGGGTTCATGATCGCGATACCGGACCAAGTCTTCCCCACACGCAACTCAAGAAACACATCCTACACGATGCAAACACACATGACGACAAATGCAGGTAATGCCACACTACGCATGAGACGAATGAATCATCCTCACATAAGCTAAACTGGGATTGCCCCAATCACACAGACAAATACATACATCACAACAGACCTGA
Organism: Thereuonema tuberculata; assembly: GCA_023159025.1. NCBI lineage: Eukaryota > Metazoa > Arthropoda > Chilopoda > Scutigeromorpha > Scutigeridae > Thereuonema > Thereuonema tuberculata. The sequence goes on from JAFIDM010006090.1 coordinate 144,020, forward strand.
CATCACACCTGTTGATAAGGTCAACAAACAGACCTATCTCATTGATATTGCAGTGCCTATCAGCAAGAACATGCAGAAAACTCACGCATACAAGGTCTGTAAATACAACGACCTAGCACACGAGCTCCAGAAGCAGTGGAGGCAGGATCGAGTACGTGTTGTACCCGTCGTTCTGTCTGCCATTGGTCTGGTGCCTAACACATTGCACCACAGTCTTAGCACAATAGGACTTTACAAAAATATTATGCACAATTGCAGAAGGCTGTAGTACTCAACACAACATGCATAGTTAGGAAACCGCCATATTGACCCGCTATATTGTTTTTGCTGGGGAAACCGAAGGTTTGAAACATACTAACATAATAATTGTAATAAGAATTTATTGCCTGCTAGTTGACCCATACGAATATTTTGCAACAAAAAAACCACCTTCTCCATTTTTATAAAAAGGTTGACCCCTGAGAATAATTCGCAGGGTGTATTGATCTGTCACCGAATGGTTATGAGGAAATAAATAAATGAACAGATTGTCAATAGATGGCTGCTTCTACATATTTATAAAAAGATTTTTAGAATAAAGTTTTTAAAAAAAAAACATTAATTTGAAACAATTTGTTTATTTTTCGTTATTAGCAGTTAACATAATCTTCAAAATGATATCTCAATCATTGATTTTGATGAAGTATTAGGGGAAATAAAAAAAGCACCTTTGAGAAATATTATAAGAGAAGTTGAATTTTTTTTTTTATTGTAATAAATCATTTATTTTTATTAAAATATAAATTCTTTGTTGTTTTTTTTGTGTTCTTATTAAATAAACAATGAAATATCATTTTAATTTTTTCTTTTATTCAAAAAAGGATATATTTGAAGTTCACGACGCTATAGAATTATTTGAAATGTTGTTTCGCTTTCGAAAGATAAGTCGCTTCTGTTAAAGCATGTCTACATTTTTTTAAAAAAGCTTTTAAAATATGTTTTTAACAAAAACATTAATTTGAAACAATTTGACAAATTATTTTTTGTCATTAGCGGGGGACGTTATCTTCAAAATGATTGCTTCAAAATCATTGATTTTGATGAAGTATTAAGATAGTTATGACGTACCAGCACTAAAACACTTTTGAGAAATAATATATAAGGATAAGTTTTTTCTTACAAATATACAGCAACTTATAGTTGCGACACTCAGTTGCCTTAAGGATAATAACGTCCTAAAGGCAGACAGTGTCCTCACAGGCAAAGAATTGTTAAAATAGATATATATTTCAGAACTTTTAATTATAAGAAAAGATTGTAGGCCTGTATATATAAGAGTTCACTTAATTTATCTACATATCTACAGTCATATAAATTTATTTATATTTAGAATTAAGAATTACATTTTGATATTAGACTTGTTGTATGTTCATTTAGCCTACTTAACGCAAAGCCCTGAACTAAAGTTTGGCCATGGTTGGCACTGTTGGGAAATGGTTGGTGGTTTGGCCAACCGAATGCCAGCAATGGCCCAACATCAGCAACTGGCAGTTGGGCCAACGTAACGAAACCACAATTGGCCCAACATTATTTTTTTTGTGGCAAATTAAAATAGACAAATTGTGATTCATGTTTTTTCATTCACAAATTAAAATACAGATGTTATTTAAAAATTAAAATAATCACATGAAATTTTAATGTTAAAATTTCAGGACAACACCCTCTGTAGAAAGCTCTGCTTACCAAGCACCGCCTAGCCTAGCTCCGCTAGAGGGAGCAATCCAGCACCTCGTAGTCCGTGGCAACACGTTTTCTCTGTTTGGTTGTTCTTTTTTAAAGAAAAGTTGCAGTTTTTATATGCAAGATATGATATATTTGAAGATAGATTTTACATGTGGATAACATCTGGGGTTCACTAGATACTAGATTCTATAATATGAGGTGAAGTGTTTTATTTGATTTTACTATTTATGATGGAGAAAGAAAGAATACCAAGAAGAAATATTCTTTTATTTTAATCTTACACTTTCAGTTCTATATGGAAGGTTTACTAGATTTAAACATTTACTTTCTAAGAAAATAATCGTTGCTTCCTTCTGTTAGTATAATTATGAAACACTACAGATATCTTGTTTTGAACACATACATTTAATATTAAATGAAATAAAATTTCAATGATTTCCTTTAGTCAATGTTAATTAAAGAACTAACAATTAAAATAAAAGATTAATGATATTATCCATTTTGTGTGTGTAAATATTAATATAAAGGACCAAACACACAATAAAAATATAGAGATTAATAAATAATTTCATAATAACTAACATTACATGTTGCAAAGGCGCTGCAGTACAATTTAAGGTATTTATTTGTTGTTACATTTGCAATTTATTGTTATCCCAAATTATTGTTATATTTAAAATTTAATTCCGAACCAGTTTCTCTTTTCCATATATTTATTGAAAATCATCTGATGACGAAGGATAAAACCTTTGCAACATGTAATGTTATTTAATATGAAATTTTTTATTTTTTCACTCTATTATTATTGAGTGTTTGGTCCTTTATATTATTACACTCATGGACAAAAAAATTAGCGCACCAAGAAGGAGTCGTCAAAATGAAACGAAAATTTACATACGTAATGACTACTTTGATATAAGTAAATGATAAGAAAATCAAAGAAAAAGGATAATTTATTTCAGAGAAAAAGGCAAAAGAACGGAGGAGTTAATACCCCTCTAGCGCGAATGCACGATGCGATACGATCGGGCATTGAGTCATACAAGTTCTGTATGATGTCTTGAGACATTTCGTTCCATATTTACTGTAACCTTGCCTCTAGTTCGTTCAAACTCGTGGGATGCCCAACTCGTCGTCCCAAATGATCCCAGATATGCTCGATTGGAGACAAATCTGGGGATCGGGCAGGCCAAAGAAGGGTAGTAACAGTGCGGAGACAGTCTTGTGACACACTTGCCGTATGAGGCCGAGCATTGTCTTTTTGAAAAATGGCTCCTGGGAGCCGTTGCATGAGTGGCAACACATGTGGTTGCAGGATTTCATGAATATACTGCTGTGCTGTCATGGTGCCACGGAACAATACTAGGGGTGACCGTGTATTGTAGGCAATAGCAGCCCATACCATCACACCAGCTGTGGGAGCGGTGTGTCGCTGTACAGCAAAGGCAGGATTGAAGCGTTCACCACGGGCTCTCCACACACGAACACGATTGTCATCACTGCCGAGATTGAATCTGGATTCGTCGCTAAAGACGACCTGGTTCCATTCCGCTGCAGTCCAGTTTCCTCGTGCGCGGCAAAACTCCAAACGGAGGCGTCGATGGGTGGGCGTCAAGGGCAGCACACGTAATGGGCACCGCGATACCAACTATCCTTCAGCCAGGCGCCTTCGTATGGTTCGAGAAGACACAGCGGCCCCTAGTGAAGCTGCTACCTGTGCCTGGATGGCGGCCGATGAAGCAGTTGGCTGTACGCGTGCATTTCTGACTATGTGGCGGTCTTCTCGACGACTGGTCTGTCGAGGGTGTCCTGAGCCTGGTCTTCGTGTACATGACATCTCTCGGGTCCACTGGTCCCAACACCTCCTCACAACACAATCAGAGCGGCCTAATTGACGAGCTACTCGCCTAGCTGACCACCCATCTTCCATCATCCCGACGATTCTCCCTCTCTCAAACTGCGACAACTGCATATACTGTCTTCGAACACGGCGTAATGGCATGTCTACCTCAGCTCTTCCTCTGTAAATGATTCAGCACACTCAAACAAGCATTGGTTACCTGTTTTATACTCCACAGAGTACGATGTTCAACGCCCTCTACCGGCTATACGTAATGCGCAATCACGCTGCATTTCTAATCATTTGCATATCTCCCCAACATGTACCTTCATTGCAAGTTTCGTTACGATCCCGCAATTATTTCTTGGTGCACTAATTTTTTTGTCCATGAGTGTATTAAAGATTAATGATGTTTAGTTCTAATAATATTTTGGCAATCCATGTAACGATTCTGACTATTTTATGTTTTTGATGTTCAGATTTGAAAGGTACAAGATAACTATACAGTGATCACAAAGACAGATAGCAGATGTAATGTAGTGATAAAAATAATGATCAGATGTGAATGTAGTGATGATGTTAAATGATATTTAAATAGTATCTAACATATAATTTTTCTCTAACCAAAAAAATTAATAAAAAACTTGTCTTCATAAAAACAATTTCAAGAAGTTTCATTCTCAAAAATAAATACATGTTATATACAGTTTTCATTCTACACAAACGGCATTTTCGTAATTGTAATGTATTCGGTATGAGCCCTTATTATCCTTATTGGAATGAATAACCACTAAATTATCATAATTAATAATAACTTTTGATCTTGGTGATCCGACAAGATTAACATTGATTCTAACATTAGAGCCACTTAAATTAAAATTTAAAAATCCAGAAGTAGAATTCAGAGTAGCAAACCAAGAGTTTTGACTGACTGTATTTGTTATTAGGGAAATGAAAAATAATATTTAATGTTTTTTTATTTTCGAAATTACTTTCTATTTTTATTGATATTTAAAATATTCTCTATTCTTTTATGTTTTGCTAATTTCTTTAAATTATTATTCGATTTATTGTGACACTAAAGTCAAAGCAAATGTCTAATATATTACTAATTACATTATTATTAGAAAATGAAAGCAACAACTGAAAACTGTGGCATCATTTGTAAATTAAAAGAAATTAATTTCTTTAAATTCGCTTCCATGAAATTCATTTTATTTTTGAAAAAAAAAAAACAAACAGAAAAAAGTTTAAGTAAAATCCGTTTTTGAACATTTATGCCCATTTGTTAACCCTATGTCATGTTAACAGTTATTCGTGGATAGACAATGAACAGTTAAAAGAAGAACAAAACAAATTCAAATGGTCTCGTTACATAGTTTACTATTCTTCCTTGTAAACTCTACACAATTTAAATTTTCCTTCTAATCTCCCAGGGTTATTCCTTTCCAGATGTTCACCATATTTTATGCCAAACATACATCACGCCAGAAAAATAAATATAAAAAGACGAATTCTTAAAATGAAAGTACAAATAAAATTTAGAAGAAAGAAAATTCAAGAATAGATATATTTAAGATTTGTGCAAAGTAATTATTGGATATTTTTGTATCTGTTGTTGATACATTACCTACATCCATGGAATTTTTATTTTTTTTTATTTTTGATTATTGCTGTAATTTCAAATATAGTTGGGTTATAATACCAAGGAGTCATACTTGTTCATAAGACTATTATCAATTACATACTTATCACAATTACATATGGTAATGTTTTCTAAATTTTACGAAAGTATTATCGATTTTTATTTAAAACATTTTCTATTTCTATATTTTTCGCTAATTTCTTTATTATTTGATTTATTGTCATGATTTTTATTTGTAATTTATGATATTCCAATTGTTTGCCGTTAGCATTATATAATTTTTTCTTCAATTTTTTAATTGTAATACATTTTTCTTTATTTCTTTTAAATAAAATTACTTTCTTTTACATATAAATGTAGCCATAATTTTTCAGTTATTGTTTGTATTTTATAATCAGTAATTATATTAGCATTATTTTACAAATTAAGTATTTTGCTATGCCGTACCCATCCGTTTTGTCTGACCTTGAGTGTCACTGGCAGCAGGAGATATAATGACGTCTTGTGTGGCTTGCAAGAGTGATGACGTCACACACTATTTCTTATAACTTTAGCATTTTTTAAATCTCTTCTAGTGCGTAAGAGCAGCTAAAATTTGATAGATAATAACTATTTGAGGTACTGAGTAAATGATAAAAATTTCAAGGGAGGTTTCGACATGACAAACCTAACCATTCCCTTATAGACCTTATAGAAACCTTATATATTGTCTTCCCTTTTTACATTAAGATAGGAATGCACAATTTCAATTTGAGGTGTGTTTTTATTAACAAATTAATGATGTTTAGTTCTAACAACATTTTTGCAATCCATATAACGATAATGATTTTTTTTATGTTTTTGATGATCAGAATTGAAAGGCACAAGATAATTACACAGTGATAACAAAGACAGATAGCAGATGTAATGTAGTGATAAAAATAATGATCAGATGTTAATGTAGTGAACTATAGATAAAAAAAAATGATAAAAAAATATACTGAGGTATATTTGCAGATAAATTTAAAAGATAAGCTAATAACATTTGAGGGTCCATTTATATATTTTAATAATACTTACAAACTAATAAATGCAGTATATGACAGATGGATCAATAATACTGCTGCTTAATGAGAAAGCTAAAATGAATTTAGAATATTTATCATCTTTCTTATCTTTTGTCATCACAGAGTTTCCACTTGATGTTATTTGTGCATTCTTACCATAATTATAGGAATTCTGGAATTTAGTGGATAATTTGGATCATCATCATCAATCATGGGTTCAGTATCCGCGGTTGCCAATACATATGCAAACCATTCCCAACCATCAGCATTGAAGTAGGAGTCTGATGGTCCTCACGTTCTTCGCCTTTAATCCCGAGAAAGAAACCCGATCCCCGTTGACACAGGGCTACGTGAGTCGTAGATCTCCCTGTAGATGTTTCATCCGTCGAAAAATTCCTAAAACACTTCCATGAGGCTTCATCTAATTCGTTCCGACGTCGTCTAAAGGAGTAGAGGGCGGCTTCCCATGAGCTTTTGTGTAATTAATGGTACTACATTTCTTATCATAACTCTTATCCACCATAATCTGAAACATTTATCCCCAGACGTATTGGAACACAAGTTCGAATCCCGGCGCCGACATGGATGTTTCATTTCTTTCTTTCCTGTATTTGTTTGCTTCTTCTAATTCTCTTTTGCCACTGTGTATGGCACTGATATATGTTAAATTTAAATTTATAATAGGAAAACACAATTATCAAACCTGTAAAACATTTGAAAAGTTTTCATAAAAATGATATGAAAATGTATTGTCTTAAAATATTAAGTTAACTTAAATTTTAAAATTATTACTCTATACAATAATTTAATAGAACATGAAATCAACCTTTTGTTGTTTTATATTATTTTCACCTAAAATATTTATCAAATTTGTGTTAATATCTTGAGATATGTGTAATATTTAATTATAATTGCATTGTCTGTATGAATTTCAGTAGATTTTATTTGATTTCTGTGGCAATAATGAAAAAGTGTTAATGAAAAAGAAAAGTTGCAATTTTTGAAATTTTGTTATAAACTTCTCATTGAATAAAAAGTTGTT
>JAFIDM010006203.1:0-25290 GCA_023159025.1 Thereuonema tuberculata
ACAACTGACGCCATATTGCTCAATCTGGCTGGATGGTAAATTATCATGTGACACACGAGGCCCCTGACTGGATGGCGATGCCATTTAGCGGAAGTTTTGGTTAGCTAACTCACAAAAGATGGGTGGCCATAACAGGGGCACCCCCTTATTCTGTTTTTTTTTTTATTAAAATTTTCAAAGAAAATTCAGATATTTTATTTAATCAGGATATAAATATCTTAATTTTCTTCGAAAATCTCAAAGAAATAATTTTTACTTTATTTTCACGATAAAACCCACACTCGAGTGCAAGGAAATCGACTGAAACTGAAACCCAATGGTGACCGTTAAATTGCCGTAAAGTTTTGATCGTTTGAAAACTGCAAGTAATAAAATAACAAATAATATGCCATTCACGTTCATATGACACGCAGAACGTTCCGGATGAAGGCATTTTGTAAAAAAATGTGAGGAAACCAGTAATATAGGAAAGGTGTAGTACCAAAAGTGTTCATTTCATTACAAAGAGAAGGCCACAAATTGAGTTGAATTTTAACATTTATTCCAACACACCGTGATGTTGCCACCTCGAGCTCTGATAAGTTTCCATTCGGCGTCTCAGTGATCGGATCATATTCATGACCATGTTGCGCAATATTGTTCCATTCCTCTTCTAACGCCTTCTTCAACTCCTCGATTGTTTCTGGAGTTGGATTTCTACCACTAACTCTTCTCTTAAGGAGGTCCCAAAGATGTTCTATCGGGTTCAGTTCAGGACTATATGCAGGCCACCGCATATACTCAATGCCAACTGCATTCAGATACTCCCGAATAGCAACAGAGGCGTGTGGCCTCGCGTTGTCGAGCATTTTCAAGTTTTCTCCGACGAATTCAGCGTACGGTAATACATATTGTTGTAGCACTTCGGTTACTTACCGGTGAACCGTCAAATCGGCTCCTGTGGGTCCAGGGTCGATAAACACCACGTCAGTTTTGGCTGCAAGTGAAATGCCTGTCCATAGCATGCAGGAGCCTCCTCCATAACTGACCGTTTCCTGGAAGCAGCGTTGCGCAAAATGTTCATCAGGCCATCAATGAACACGGTTTCGGTCTACCATGTAAGCATATTCGAGTTTCGTCAGAGAACAACACTGAGTCCCATTGCGCTACAGTCCAATCAACATGATCGCAAAAAAATTGAAGGCGTGTTTGCTCATGACCTGTGGTCAGAAGTGGTCCTGTTGGAGGCTTACGAGGGGTCAAATTTCCTTCCTGTAGTCTTCTTCTGACTGTCCAGCCACTGACAGCTACTCAACGTGCACGGTGCAGATCTTGTTGAATCTGAATGCCATTCAAATTACGATTGCGTAGTGCAGCTAATAATAAATCGGTCATCTTTAGCACTTGGAGCTCGATTTCAACCAGAAGCTGGTCTCCGATGAAAGGCACCAGTCTCCTGGAACATCCGATAGAGCCGTGATACAGCTGACTGCGACATACGCAACAGTTGTGTGGCATATGGTTCAGTGTGACCATGCTAAAGTAAGACAACTGCCTGCGCCACTTCCTCGGTTGTTGTATCCATCTTTGTGGAGTAATAATGACGATAGGATTTCAATATAATGATTCCCCTTCATGAAAGGATATTTAAGTCTCGCGTACACAACAATTTCACATGTTTACGAGTGGTTTATGTACCGCCACGCACGTGAATTTCATAGCCTTTCCACCAATTATCGGCATATCTCAAAAACTTGTTGTCATATTATCACACGTTCGGTGTCATTTGAATTTAAATTTCACATTTTTTTGTTATTTTATTACTTGTAGTTTTCAAACGATCGAAAATTTCAGTTTGAGTCGATTTCCTTGCACTTGAGTGTAATTATTTCTAGTTTTTTTTTTAATTTAACGAAGTCTTTTTATTAATCTCCAATCAACCAATCAAAGTGATTCCCGCCAAAATGGAATCGATTTATATTTTAAGTTCTTCTTATTATTTTTTCAATAATAGTTTTATTATAATAACATGAAGTTAATGTTAATAATATGAAAAAATGATTCCTCTAGAATTAAATTAATTTTAATTTATAATTTTCTTTAAACGCGTTAACAGCTTAGGATCTGAGTTTGCGGATATGAAAAATTGTTTAAAAAGAGAGATTGGACGACAATTCTTTTATTGCGCTGCAATACCGAAGTAAGTAATTTATTTCATATGATTCTATTTCATCCCAAGTACCCCTTGTACTTTCCCTATGTTAAGGTTTAGGAAATGGAAGTTCAAGAAACTGTTTTAAGTGGATTTCATTTTATTTAAGGAAAACTTACATTAAAAAATTTACGTTCTCAATGAGATTTTAATGTATTTTAATTAAAAGTGAACCCGCTTCCAATTGAGAAAATGAACTGATCCTTTTTAGAAAAGAGAATTTAAATTGACTATTTCAATTTAGAGTAGAGCAGTTTTATAGCGGCGTTTGTTTATTTTCTTTTTAATTACATTGTTACCTTTATGTATTCCGATGACAAATATTAAGAAAAAAATTCTTATAATATTACTTCATTACTTTTCCCGATTGTGTATTTTTCGATGAAATGTTTTGCTGTCGTCGGACAGAAAGGGAAGAATATGAATTGAAGTATCCTAACCAGGTTGGTACAGAAATGTTAAAAAAAAAATAACGTTTTCTTAACTTGAAACATCCATTGCTATTAGATAACAGCAAATTAGAAATTTTAATGAAAAATTATTTCTTTCACCTTAACTGAATGAAAGTGAAAGGAAAAGATAAATTCAAGTAAAGTCCCCCCCCCCCCTACCCCATATACACACACATTAAAATAAATATTTTATTATTAGTATCAGGTTTTATTTACACAGCTAGATATATGAAAATCCCGGTTTATAATTCTTTTAAAATTTAATGTTTTGAAATATATTTCAGATTGAATTGCAGTAAAAACAAGATGGCTACCAATTCCCAAAATGGAAATGATTCAAGTCTCTTTCAACCAGATCAACGACCTGCTGAGAAAATCCTTTCAAAATACAATCGGGAGCTTCAACAAATCCTACTGAAATTTACCATCTTACAAATACAATTGAAAGAACATTACGAAACTGTAAACGAACTGGCGGAAAGATGCAGGGATCCTGGATACGTCGGGACAGCAGAGGAAGAACTGGCTGAAAGCGAAAAGGTTATACTGTCCGATTTTCAGAAAATTCCACCCATTCAAGATTCTCATCAAACCATGATTAAACTGCTTCCCAATATAGAAGCAACTATAAGGAATCTGGCTACAATTGAGTCCCTGGAAAGACGTTTGGAGCAGTGTGAAGCTAACCAGCAATCATTACAACAAATAAAATTGAAATACAAGGAAGCAATTGGGCTGATCGAAACAGTCAAGGAGGCGCATGAAGTGGTCTCTGGAAGATTACTAACAGTGATGCCGTTGCTGGAAAGGGATCTGACTGCTATAAATAAACAACGAATGTTAAATAATCAACAGTGAATTTCTGAAAGATGTTTCCTATTCTTGTAAATGTTTTAACGTTTTAGTTAATGCTCAAAATTTTAGAATTTTCTTACTATAAGTCTAAGCCGTCAACCACGACTTTCATTTTAGACTTTAAATAATTAAAGACCAATAACGCTCACTTTATACAAAATAAAGCACAAAGGAAGTCAACAATTAAAACCTGTTAACTATTTTTTTTTTTTTTTTTTTTTTTTTTTTTTTTTTTTTTTTTTTTTTTTACAAAGGTAAGTATCGATTAAACGGGTACTAGAAGCATGCCAATGCTTTATTTTTAATTTTTGTCATGTATTGTGCGTTATTGGTCTTTAATTATTTGTTTGTATTCTTAGCCACACGTTAAATTGTCTTAATAATTGTAGACTTTAATTGGACTAAAATCTTTGTAATAAATTTTATTTATTAAATTTGTCCCGATTTAAGATAAAAACCTAAACACTTTTGGCTAATAAAAAAAAAAAAACCATAACCATCATCAGCAGAGTAGACAAGAAGAATAAAATTTCCTTTTCATACAATGTTTAAATGACAATCAATGAATAGTAGTCCATCTGGTGGTAACATCTACGGCATCCACGATGACTGAAACCTTATAAACTTGTCTGAGACTAAATAATAGCGGCAGGGGAACTACGCCATTCCTTGAAACTGTCCAATGGAAGTATTATATGATTTTTTTAAATTTTAATTTTTTAATTGTTTTTATTAAATTATTTATTAACTTAAAATTTTTTAACGGGAACAAAATATAAGTTCTTAACAAAATTATCTTAATTGTAAACGTAATATTGTGTTAGTAATCATACATATAACAATTAAAAATAATTATTGTAAATTACTAATCGGAATTAATAATTGTGAAAATGAAATATTAATTAGAAATATCAAATTATAATATTAATTGTAAATATCAACGGAAAGGTTAATTGTAAATATCAATTGAAATGTTATTTGGAAATATCTTCTGAAATTAATAATTATAATTGTAAATACTATTTTATATATTTCATGTAAAATTTTGGTTTGAAATTCCTAAATAATTTAATTAAAAATAGTAAAATTGTAAATAATTGTGTTTATAGTATATATTGCTTAAAAATACTAATTTAATAAACTTTATTTCTATTTTTCATTGTATTGTGTAGATTGTAATTTTTGAATGTAAGTCTTTGGGTTTCAAATAAAACTATGAATATTTAACTAAAAATTGATGTAATATCTTATTAACCTTAATATCTAATGTTTGAAGTAGAGGATACAGCAAAGTCATTCTGTACTTTCACAGCAATAAGATTGCTTTTCAATGTATTGGAGTGGAAACTGAGAATGCAGTGTTTTCTCGGACATAGGTTTTCTTTATTTTATAACTCCAGTAAACTTACTCATTACGAAAACTATTAAATGTATTGAACATGAAATCAACATTTTTCCGGGTATGAGACGGAGTAAATCATCGATGTACCGTTTATAAATTAAACTTTGTGTCCTATAACCTAATCTTTGTATATAATCTAATATACAGATTATAGATGCAATATAGTATATTGAAGATAATCAAGACACCTGATGCCGCCATACCCATAGTCTTACTTTGTTTATACATAGAATTCTGATATATAAAATTTTGATTATATTATTAAAAAGTACATCTCACTAACTAATAAGTCAAAAGAACTATTTGATATAGTATAATGTACAGACTAAGTATAGCAAAATTTAAAAGAAATAAGATATCTAAGAAACCAGTTAAATAAATGGATAAATCAGTGACATCTAAGCAAAACCAAACTTACTCAAATCATTAAGAGAAGTCGACACCATTCTTAATTTATCTTTCACCTGTTTATATAAATGGACTGACAATGGGATTGCCGGGTCGTGGATTTTTTTTTCATACTTATAGTACGTGAAGGTCATCCCTCGAATGTGAAATTCCCAAAGCCATTGGACCAGATATAGAGGCACTTCCGAGAAAATTGACTGTGAAAAATTCCAAATTGCTTATATCGACTGATAAGCGATGGCGTGGCTCACCGTGTAGCACCCGAGTCAAGGAAGTGCGGGAACGTTGGCTCGAATCTTGCTATGTCCATGAAGTTTCTTTTTTTTTTCACCTTATGTACGTTTTAGTTAAGATTATTTGTAACTGATAACAATTTGGATCCAGCCGTTGCCATGTCTATTTTTGTCAGCAAATGAAAAAAATTTTTAACCAAAAAAACTCATTGACCAAAAACGGGAAATTAATTCCAGAGGATTGCATAAAAATTCACTCCATCATACATTACTAGTTGTTTCATCCTACCCAATCTTTGTTATCGTTCCGAAACTTTGCGATGACAGGAAACTCTTTACAAATATGAATGAAATTTGTTTCCCAAAAGAAATTTTGAAAAAACCCTTGAAACTGCAAAAGCTCTGCGTTCGTGCTCTGGACTAGATGTCGCATAACATTTTGTTTTCCGTGCTTTTACGAGTACCATCCAGGCTCCAAGTCAAGAATAACAAGATGCAGTTACCAATATTAGGGAAAACGTAATTTATCAAATATTATTGTTCGACATTGCTTTAGCGTTTTTTTTTTCTCGATAAATAAAAAAAAAATGTCTCATTTCCTACCCGACGTTTTTTACTTTTTATCCAAACTGATTCATTATAAATAATGTTAACTAAAATATAAGTAGGATTGGGAGAAAAGAATAATTCCATGCACTCATCAAGATTCGAACCACCGCACCGGTCCCTCTCTTACTAGACTCGTGATCCTCTTATTCTCTTATTACTTGGTTAACATTCAGTCTACATAAACCGCTTGGGATTTTCAAGAAAATGACATCTGTCTAATGCCTTTAGGAACTTGATATACAGGGTGTTCCAATAGGAAAGGTCAATATTTTGGGATGTGATAGTATAGGCCATTTTAAACAAAAGTTCATCCTATTTGGGAGATGATTGAAATTTGGCACACAATTGTCACTGCGCCTGCTGGTCGTTGTTTTCCTTCTCTTCCACAACACTGCACCAAGATTTCCAGACCTAATCCCCTTGGATTTGTGTTTATGGGGTTGGATGTAGTGTACAGACGTTGAGTTGTTCATGAGACAAATTGCTCGCTCACATAATGGATTTTGTGCGCATAAAGGAACGCCACGATGAGCTCAGACAAGCAACACGTCATGTTATTCTCACAAGAGTTGAGAAATGCTTTGATATTGGTGGTGGAATTTTTGAAACTTTATTACAACTGTAAATTTGTAATATAATTTATTTATTTTAAATACGTAATTTGACGTTAAATATTACAAACAGTAAATAGTATCTCTTTGTTATCATTCATTTTGAAACTGTAATTTCAAAATTGCTCTATCTCGGAAACCATTTGGAATAGGAAACTCATTCATATGAACTTAAAATGACTTAGGTTTAAAATGACCGATACAATCACCTCCAAAAATATTGACTTTTCCTGTATAAATATGAACACAATCCACGACCAGACTATCTCACAGTCCCCTTGTGAGTGTTGAAAGTAATACGTAGTTTAACCCTTTAGTGCCCATAATTAAGTACGACCCATCGTAAATAGTCTATCGGTTTATGAATTTTAGGCAGATACTTGGAATTGGATACGTATCGGATAGTAATTTTCTCATTAATATAGCATTGCAAATCAAATTTCGTTTCAGAAGAATTATTTTAAAACATCGGAAGAAATGTGGAACCCGCAAAAGCTAAAACAAACAATACAAACTCGCCGAAAGGACAAATGGCGGGAAATGCGGGTTCCACATTTCTTCCGACGTTTTATCATATACACCCCGTGTATCGAGACTTGGTTGTATACTGATGACTGCTCCTGGCTGATGATCGCCATATTAGCGTGAAACAGCTGTACCAGGATGTCATTTTGTATACAACTTGGTCTCACCCATTGTTATTATTAGAATTATTTTCTTACGAAGTTTCTTATGTAATGTCCTCCAAATGAGAGATGGCCGCCCTGTTTTTGTGAGATCTGCGCAAGTATCATCGATTAGTCTGGTCAGGCACTTCCGTCTGATTTTATGACAGGACGCCGCCATTGTGCTAATCGCTTGTTACTTTGAAAAAGAGCATTGTATTTATAAATAATATATATTTATTTATTTATATAAATACTTATCGTTAGCAACTGGTATTGAAATAACGCTAAATAGTCGAGAGAAGTTTTAATTTGGCGTTATCAATATGTCTTTCTCAGTGAAAACAGACTACGTCGTCCATTGTGACAGGAAAACATAATTGATCAGCTACCTCAAGGGCTGCGCAGTTCAAACTTCCGCCGGCCAACTTTCATTTTGAGGACAATAGTGATTTACTGTTCCCATTGACTATACGATATGTGACATTAGTAGCAAGAGGATTCTGTATCATATTTCAGTAATAAAACTTGTGCTTCTCTGTCAGTCTTGACAATAACAGTGAAATGATCCTCTTTTAACTGCTTAAGCTCTGATAAGAGTTTAATTTCTTGCGGTTTCATCCTTTCCCTGATAGAACGTTTTTCTAATCATTTAATTTACTTGAAACCCTCTTTGTTAAGCAAATACTCGTAGTTTTCATGAATTACTTGATTTTACTGGATTGTTTTAGAATAGTAGTGGACTTTGCTATTTACTTTTGATGTAAATATCATTTCTTAAAATTTATAAAATAGATTTTTATCCTGAACATATAGAATGTTTAAATGTTTACTATAATTATTGAGTTTGTGAAGAGTTTATAGTAAATACTTTTCGCTAGATCAAAATATTAAAAACTAAAACTCATATACAGGGTGATTCATAAAGCACTGGAAAAATAGACCTATAAAGAACGAACATCGAAATATTTTTATAAGTCAAATTCGGTGTAAAAAAAGATAAAATAGGGCGTGGATTCCCCCCCCCCCCCAGGTTCCTTTTGTTTGAAATAAACCCAATGGAGTCAATAATCCATTTAACTTAGCCTATTCTAATCGCGCTTCCCTATCCTTGCTCTTCGCTGTTGTGAAGGCTGCTAACTAGACCCTTTTTTTTTATAGGGACAGAAAAAAAGGCTAAAATGGGACCCCATCATGCGACTCAGAATCGCACGTTCGATCCGGAATTCCATGCCCTATTTTACTTTTTTTTACATCGAATTTGACAGAAAAATATTTCGATGTTCGTTCTTTACAGGTCTATTTTTCCAGTACTTTATGAATCCCCCTGTATAACAAAACTACTTAATGATTTATTAATGCGTCAAACAATTAATAAACGTGTGCAAGCCTTCGTCAGTTTGATAAACTTCCAATTTGTTGGGGCCTTAAGTATTGCTTCACATTTGCATATAATAACCCTTTATTAATGTTGGTAGTGGTTTTATGAATAGGCCTGTATGGCTATTTGTCCTTTCTACTACCGCTGTATACGCTATGATCTCTCCTTGTAATACAAAAAAACCTCGTTAAGTCGTCACCCGGATACGTCGTCACTTCGTTTAAGTCGTCGTTTTCCTTTGGTTCCGACAAGGTCTCATACACAATAATGTAAAATAACCCTCCTTTACCCGTCACCAAATTTAATTCTACTCCGGATAACTCATAACCCTCAAAAATGGCCAAAAGCATCTTTCTGTTTCAAAAACAGCTTTTGTCAAAGAATACCATATTCCCAGGACTACATTAAACGATATTCTTTCATCGAAACAAGTAATTGAAGAAGCTGACTGCAAAGACAAAAGAAAGAGAATGAGGAAATCGAAGTTTGACGAGATCGAGGAGGTTTTAGTTCGATGGCTAAAACATGCCAGATCGCAAAATGTGCCGATTTCTGCCGTGATTCTCAAAGAAAAAGCCATGAACTTAGCAATTTTCAGTTGAACATTGAAGATTTTGGCGGCAGCAATGGTTGGCTGGAACGTTTCAAAGACAGACATTGCCTTTCTTTTATAACGATTAAAATGTGGTAACTATAAAGAGTGTTTTTTTGTTTTGTTTTGTTTTTTTCCACTCATTCATTTGCATGTATTGATTTCTGAAAATCTTGTTTTTCTCACCGAATCCTGCAGCAATTCATGAAAATGTTTGGTCCCTGAGTGACGACTTAACGAGGTTTTACTGCAGCTCAATCAAAATAAAAAACAAAACAAAAGCAAAAAAGGAGTTTTCTTTTTCTTTTTTGAAGAGAGAGAGAGATTAGACAACTAATGAAGCTTCCAACAAAAAGAGCAGCTTCAAAAATCCTACATTTCTTCCATTTTCTTAGATACCGCATATTCTTGTGCAAAAGTCGAATTTTTTTAGACCAGTTTTTAAAGTTAAAGTTATGGGGTCGACTATTACATGAATACTACTTTTGAGGTGCTGGAATTCTTGCTAAAATCCAAAATACCGTTTCAGTAGCAGAAGCTCAAATGATCTCTGAACGAAAAAAAATAAAAACACAAAGAATTACAGTAATAATATAGATTCTATCGGCCCAGATTTATAAGAAATGATGGTGTGATATACTGATCCAGTAATACGGTAGTATAATGTTAATGAATTTCAGTCTAACTGTCTTAATACTATTACTGTTTCCATCTGCGAATAGCAAGCAGATGCATCGCTGTGTTGCTTTGTATCACACTAAGTGTAGTGCTTGTTCCATAATGAACTTTAAGAAATCGCAAATGTTGATCTGTTATCTGTTAAGAACCAGGGTCAACTTTTACACGAAATATGTGAAAAATTCCAGATTTTTGCTCCAATATACTGTTTACTTTTACATGAGTATATATGGCAATATGGAGATTACAATGCCTCCCCCATCTTGGGATTGCCAACGAATACAAAATAAATAAATAAAGCGTTTTACAAAGCTAATGATTCTCTTGCACACTCCCCCGATCTGCACCCTATTGAACATCTTTGGGATGAGGTACAAAGGGCTGCTCATCTACAATAGGCGCAAGACAATGGTAGAACGGACGTGTGTAAATGGTAAGCATTCCAATGGTAAAACTAAATTCAGGCTATTTTGAGTCGCAGTATGAATAGTTAAACGTGAATAGGTGTATCTGATAGCGTACTTCATCACACTGTATATAAGATTTGGAATGCGATGTTTTAATTCGTATTCTGAGTTTATTTGGATGAGCAAACATTTTCACAGTAATTACAAAACAGGTACAAATTCTCAATTACCAATCACATTGATTATATGGAAAGGAAATCGTGTTATATTTTAAAGTATTGTTTATAATGTTTTTATAAAAAAAACAAAGAAACTTATTCTATTAATATAAGCAATTACTTAAATAACTTTTTAAGTACGTATTTTAATTGTAAGTAATGCAATAAAATCAATTGTAAATATTTGTAAGTATTTACTTATCTTTTTATTAAACTCGGAACCAGATAACAGATTTAATATCCACTGAGTTTGAGGATATTAAAAAAATGCTTAAAAAAAACCAATGCATGGACAAACCCTCTCTTATTTTCGAGCTTTAAATAAGTAAGTGACTTTATTTAGTTCATTATTAGGGAGATTATTTATTATCTGGTGTAATTCTTTGGAACTTAAACATAAAGAATATTTTTCTTTGATTAAAGAATAACTTAGGCTATTTTAGAAATTGTGGATTTTCCCAATGAACGATTTAATTTTTGGCGACAAGAATTTTTAAACACTTTTGTATATTGAGTATTAATTATTATATGTTTCTTTTGATAGGAGAAGAAAACTGCAAAATATAAAGTAGTATTTTAGTTTCAGATGTTTTTAAATTAATATTTTTTCCTAATATTTAAAATTCGTCTTCTAACTTAGGAAATGGATTCGTCCGTTTCAGGAAAGCGATTTTTGTTTGGACTATTTTAAGATAGATTTAAGATTTTATTTTTATTTTTTACTAATTTTATCGACAGAAATTTTTGTTCTCGCAATTTTATTCTGTAAAAGAAAATTAACAATTCTTAAGTAGGTTAACGTTTTTGATCACCTGAGAAATGACTTAATAAAATAAATTCTCTCTCAATAATAATCCGACTGTTCCAAAATTAAAATAAAAAAATTAAGAAAGAAAGAAAATTAAATATATTCAACACTAGACAAAACTGCAATCTTCCTTCGTTAAGTTTCAAAACATCTTCAGTCCATAAATATATACAAAAAAATTATATATTTGTGAGTTTTCGGAGAAAGTTCTTTCCTTTGTCAAGCTTCAACTAACAAACAATTTACAGATTATATTATACAATATTACACGTCCTGGAGTTCCTAACACTACAACAAACATAATATTTTTTTATATAACAACGAACCTTAACTTTTCATTATATCATAATTTCAACAATCTTATTCACTCATTAAAAAACCAATTCTTCAAATTACACAATTTACAAATGTTAAATATCATGGTAAATACAAAACCGGGACATTGTTACAATATGATAAACATAATACAATCTCTTTCATATCATAACGAACCTACACTTTCCATTATCATAAATTCAACAATGTTATTCATTCATTAAAAAACCACTTCATCAAATTTTACAATTTTGTGCTTCTTTACATTAGATAATACCGAACCTTCACTGTAAAATAGGCGAGGGATTTGGTATTATCTAATGTACATAAGAAACATAAAATTGTAAAATTTGGAGAATTGTTTTCTTTTTAATGAGTGAATAAAATTGTTGAAATTATGATATAATGGAAAGTTAAGGTTCGTTGTTATGTGAAAGAGATATTGTTAGGCTTGTTATATTATAATAGGATGTGTAATATTGCATGATAATTAACATCTGTAAATTGTTTGTTATTTAAAACTTCACAAAAGAAAGATGAACTTTTTCCAAAAATTTGTAAAATAAATATGTATATATATGTTTTTTTTTGTGTACATTTATGAGTTGAAGATGTTTTGAAACTTATAATTTGATAAGAAGAAACGATATAAGGAAGAAGTACGACTTAACTTATTCTTCAGTAAATGTAAAATATTGAAAAGGATATTAACCTTCATTGAATCATTAACCTTAAAAATGAAAAGGATTAAATTTGGTATTTTGTGTGAAGAGAAAATGAAAATTGAGGCTCCTCAAATATTTAAATGTGAAATGATTAAAAATATGCTAAAAGAACAAAGTCATAGGTTGTTAAAAAAAAACAATATAACTTTAAAGGTTAATTAAAATTGATTTCAGTTCAACGAAAATTCATAGCGTAATTTGTTTAATTACTAAGTAGTTAAAAACCGCTTATTGCAATATTATTATTGTATATTATTATTATTGGAAAATTATAATTTTGTATTTTTTTTTCTTAATATATTCTTATAAAGGTCTAATAAGATGGCTGCTCCTGGTACAAGTGTCCATCATACGTCTTTTGACGAAACTACAAGACTGACGAAAAACGGATTGGACACAACAATCAACAACATGAATGTCATCGGAAGACAACTAGAAGAAATGGATGGCATTTTGATTGTAATCGAAGAAAATTTCAAGGATCCTCGAGATGTGGGAACAACGCTGGAACAACTAGCTAACAGTGAAAGTATCGTGTTACCCGCATATCAGGAAGTTTTTAGAATGAAGGACACTCTTCAAAACATAACTGATACGTTGAATAATTCCCAACATGATATGGGAAAGATCCGGAGTGATTTGACTTATCTAGAACAACAAGAGAGAACAGAAGAAGCAAAGTATAGGCAGGATATGAAGGACAAACAGTGCGAGATGGAAGCGATCACCACAGGTGAAATGTCCTCGGCGGAAGGCAATGATCAAGTCTCGATTGCGTCTCTGGAAATGCTTCTACAGCAAACGCTAACCAACCAAGAATTGATAAATGGTCTACTCCAGCATTACCAAGAAGTACTGAAAAACGTCGTTACGATCAATCAAGCACGTGATGCTATCTTTACGAGAATAATGAGGGTGACGCCTACACTGGAAAGACAATTGGACGCCATTGCTGAACAACGCCAGAGGCTTTATAGACGAAGAGCAGGAAGCAGTTCGCTATCAACAGTAATGGAGGTTATGGTAGAAGAGGAAGCGACAATGGACGTGGAAGATGCCGCGAAACCGAACGAGAAAGGTGAAAGTAGTAGAGAAGCTAAAGGAGAGAAGAGAGAAGCCGAGGAGACTTCAGAGCAGAACATGGAAATCGAAGAATCTCCTAAGAAAAAAAGAAGATCCTGAGACTTGTTAAATTTTAAAACCTTCCAAGCAATCAGTTTTAGCTTTTACTCTTATTTTAATTGGAAACTGAGCATGAGTTTTCAAATGTATTTAAACGACTTTTTCACAGATTACATCTTAAATTTGCAATGGAATGAAACCAAAAAAGAACTTGACTGAACTATTATCAAAGATTCCTCATTAAGTATTTTTTAAAACAAATATAAATAATTAACTTAGGAAGAATGTTATTATTTTAAGAGCATTCCATTTTTTCCTAATATGAAGAAGCAATAATTAAATTAAAATTGAATGTCCTAAGCTCTTTTAATGAAAATATGCTCAAATTGTTTACATTGATTTTTAATATCTAAATTTCTAATATTTTTTTTGTTTTTTAAAGATTTTTAGTGTAAAATTATTCTATTGGATTTTTATTAATAAAAATTGTTATTTTCTTTTCTTAGAATTCATGCTCTTTCTTATTTCTTTCAATTTGACGAAAGCCTAGGTTTTTATTAGCAAGAAGGAAAAAAGAATTAAATTTTTTTTTTGTTTGTTTTAGATCGACACACCAGACTACAATAAAACGATTTATACAATTTAAAATTTTACATTTAAACAAGATAATCAATGCGTTTAGACAGTGTCAAAAGCAAAGCGGCTCCATAATATGCACAATTATATAAACTAAAGTAGAGTGAACATAACCAGCGTTTACAATGAACCTAATGGATGCTTACAGCAAACCGGCTCCATAATATGCACAATTATATAAACTAAAGTAGAGTGAACATAACCAGCGTTTACAATGAACCTAATGGATGCTTACAGCAAACCGGAAGTTGGGGGTCAAAAGTGGTCACTTCCGATAAAGAGGAAAACTGCGATAGACGTCCCCCCAATATCGACCATTCTGAACACATTGGTGGTTGTCACGTTTTTGCCAGACAAACGGTTGCTGAGATATAATAAAAGAAAAACGTATTGAAGCACCGACTTTTGACCCCTCAACGTCCGGTCAGAGAGTGGTCCTAGAGGTCCGATTTTTTGGACGTGGTCACCTACTTTTTGATGCTGAAAAAATTTTGTTTTTAGATCGACACACCAGACTACAATAAAACTATTTACACGATTTATACAATAAAACGATTTATACAACGGTACCATTCTAATATCTCTAATCGTTTGGCCACTACAGAGTGTGACATCCAGCAAGCGTAAAAGCAAAAGCGGTCCCATATGTTTTACAGGCAAGCTGTAGCCTAGAGGCCGCTAAAAACTCCCCGTTTCATCTCATCACGAGACTTTCTCAAGTGATTATAAATGAAAAACATGGATTATTTAGCTGATGCGACCAATGAAACGTATAGATTAAATTATCTGGTGCTAACAACGCCTTACAAAACAGCAAAATTCCATCCCTGATCAACAGCAGACGGCTTCTAGATCTCATCTCGCCATCTAGAGGGCTTCAGATTCATCAGTTCAGTTACCGGAAGATACAACTGCACATAACCTGCCATTTCATTGATCGCTCCAGCTATGTAACCCTTGCTCATTTCATTTGTAATCGCTTGACAAAGCCTCGTGATGAGGCGAAACCCGTTGTTTTTTAAATATCAATTTTAAATTGTATAAACCTTTTTTTAATTCTAGTCTGGTGTGTCTGCCTAAACGAAATAAAAAAAATTAAATTCACTAAGCATACGTAAAATATATTTAACATGGAAAAAAAAATATTTTTAATTTGAATCAGAATTAATTCTTCCGCAAATTGCATTCTAGCACGTTGGACCTTTTAGATTTTAGGGGTACCAAACATTTAAGAGATACTTCATTAGATAAATATAAACCGAAAATCTCTTCATACACGAATGATTTTCAAAATAAGGATATTTACCTTAAATTCTATTATCATAAATACAATAGATTACAAAAACTAAAGCTAATTCTTTAGCTCTGGTTAAAACTGAGGTAAAGAATTAGAAAAATGAAATTTAAATGTAGAGGGGAAGTCACTAACACAAATCAAGCGAATTTTGCAAAAGCTATTAGTTCAGATGGGAAGTAGATATTGAATATGAAGACAAACATTTTTGCTATTAAGTAGAATTATTAATCATAATTTTGCAGATATATGAATAAGATATATTACTGACAATTACATAAAATTTGTTCAAATCAGTCAAGGATTTGGGAAGAAAAAAAATAAGAAAAAAATGAAGCAACAGAAATGTGATTTCACAAGAACTAAATTTAACATGCAAGAAAATTATTAAGAACTAGGCCACCCCTCCCCCTCCCTGTCTTCCTCTGGTAAGTATGAGATAATCCAAGAAGAATCGATTCCAAGCGGTTATGACAAAAAGTGATATTTTAGTCCTTTTTGAATGAACTCATTATTTGATAGAGCGCTAGCAAATAGAATAAAATAGGATTGGATATTGGGAGACCAGCAGTAGTCCAATGGTTAGCGTTCCTGACTGTGAGCACGAAGGTCCTCGGTTCGAATCCCAAGGCGAAAAAAAAAAATTGTAATATGACTTTGTCAGCAAGGGAAACTAATAATTAACAATTGCGCTGGACAGACAGACATAGAAATAAAAGATTTAGTAATATAGATCGAAAACCAAAGACTCCACTTAAATAAACAAATTACGCCATCGAGTTTGTCAACAGAAGGAATGGGCAACGGAAGATTTGTTGTTATCAGGCACCCATCAGCTGGATTTAGTCTTCGTAACAAACCCAGAAAGGCGTGAAATGAAGCGGAAATCATCTTTGCTCCCGAAAGTGATTCCAAATAAAGGAAGCAACAATTGAAAATAAGTGCAAAGTGAACATAAAGAACCTTTAACATAATAATCGTTAGGGTACAAATGGTATGTAATTATAAGGAAAAACCAAATCAAAAGTCAATATAATCACACGAACTAAATTTAATTACAAGAAAATTAATAAGTAATGAAATCCAAAGGTTGCGTATACATCAATAAATCTGCACATAAGCATTTATTTTTAATTGCTACTTATTTTGTTTGCCAGTCACTTTCAGGAGAGAAGGTGATTTTCAATTCTTTTTACGCCTTTCTGGGTTTGTCATCAAATAGGATGGATCGGATTGATGAGAAACGACCTTGCCCGATTCCCTCTGTTGACAAACTCAAAGACAATTTGCTTTTTTATATACAGTTTTCGGTTTTCATTTCTTAGAAATCGGATTTCTTAGATCTATTACAAAATTAGATAAAAGGTGGAATTTTGTTACAAATAACATAAAGACAAATGCTTGTAGATGAGATCAGTGACTATTGAAGAAAATTGAAGGAAAATGTTAATAGACTGAAGACCATAGAATGGCCTCGGATAGCTTTAAAGTACAAATTGTTAGGCATAAGAGGAAAAAGGAAAGCCTAGATGGGCTTTGTTTTGCGATCGATAGAGAAATTTTAAGCAAAGCTGGTTGAACTTTCGTGATATATTGAACTACAGGAAGGAAAATTAACATTATTTTATTTACCTTTCAGTGGTTCAAAATACTATTTCAATAGTCAGATGATCACATCTGAATCATTTCTGTTCAGTAACTGTGTATTTACTTATTTATAATAATATATCACTTGAGTATTTATATTCTGTTAATATGGGAATCACGTTTTTAATTGCAAGAGCAATTTGCGTAGCATTTTTTCCGTAGCATTTGATAGATAGCTTCTTTTTGGTTCAACTTAGAACACAGGCAGTTGATTTTGATCTCTATACATGGTGGAGAAAGCAGCAACTAGGAATCAAGCATACAAATTTCAAAATCTGGTGGAAAGTCCTCCCAGATGATTGCAGGCTGTGATTGATGCTAAAGGTGGCCCGACATCCTATTAATATGTGCTACATGACTTTGTGATTGTATAAAGTATACGTCTCCGGATACTGTTGGCCACATGGTATCAAAAAAAAAATGTAAATTGTGGAAAGCAAAACGTTTAGAATATGGTAAACATTAGCATTGAAGATGAATCAAAAATGGATTAATGGTAAGTTCGAAATGCAAACTACAATGTCACCTATTACTATATTCTATATTATACACTATATTACATAAAAAAATTCTTAAAATCGTAGATCAAGAATTACGCTACATCAATTCATGCATCTTAAATCCCTAGAAAGTAAATTAAAAACAATGAGGAAAAATTTAAAGAGAAAAAAATTATGATTATTACAAAAAAAATGAAGCAATACGAATTTTTAATAGATTTATGATGTGTATAGTTCCATTTTTACACTTTTGTAATGAAGTATTTACACCCAGTTGACAGTTTTTTCTATAATGTTAACGTGTTTTATATTAGATTCATGAAAGTAAATCAATAAAACTGTTTTTCATTCTGTTAATGTATTCGTCGCATGAGATAATCCACAAATTGATATTTATTGGCGGAAAGTCAACTTGGTGATAGTAGACTTACAAATAATCAGAAATATAACTTCCATTGAAATTGAATTGCAAGTAATGGAGGATATTATGAATTCAGTGATAGAAGAATGCATATATTGTGTGGATATAGGAGCAGAGCCGCACTGGTGTGGTCGAGCGGTCTCAGGCGTCGGTCTGTTGTGAGATCAATGTGCCAGCGCCCGGGTTCAAATCCCGGTAGCGAGCATGGATGTTTCAAAAATTTCCTTTCCTGTGTTGTAGCCTCTTCTTCACTTTCTCTTCGGTCTGACGTCATTCCTTAATGGCGTCCTGGGGAAGGCCACGGGAAACCACCCCAGTATCTTTCCCTTGTAATTCTAGGGAGTCTGCTAGGGGTTCGCCGTCTTGGGAACACTAGCGCTCCCTGGAGCACGGATGCTTCGGCAACGAAGCTCGCACTTCGGTGCGAACCGACCACACACACACATAGGAGCAGAAGAAAGACTAAACAATTATGAAATAAATTTAGCGTGCAAGAAAATTATTAAAACTGAAAACCAAAGGCTCTACATAAATAAACAAATCATGTCTTTGAGTTTGTCAACAGATGGCATCGGGAACGGCCGTTTCATCCTTCTTACGGACTCATCAGCCCGATCCACCCACCCTTGATGACAAATTCAGAAAGACGTGAAAAGTAAATGGAAGTCATCTTCGCTCCCGAAAGTGACTCCGAACAAAATAAACAATGATTAAAAAAAAGTGCTAAAGTGCACAAGAAAAACCTTTGACCTAAGAATCGTTAGGTTCAAAAGAGATTTAATTATAAGAAAACCCAAACCATTTTTAAAGAAAATTAAGGGAGAGTGGCTGATGAGTCCCTAAGAAGAAAGAAACGGCCGTTTCTGATTCCCTCTGTTGACAAAATCAAAGGCGTGATTTGTTTATTTACGTGCAGTCTTTGGTTTTCATTTTTACTCAATGATCCTATTGATGCTATTCGTATGAATCTCGTCGATCCATAGCTGAAATGCGGAACGATACAGAAACAATAGTGGTAAGGTTCTGGAGTACTTTGGAGTGAAATGAACAAGAACAGAGTAGAGAAGAAGCAAAGCACAGGTAGAAAATCTGCTAGATACGGAAATCAGAATATAAGAGCAAATTGGTATTGAAACAGAGGCTAGTAGAGGGCAGACATCATCATGACGGAGACACCGAAAAGACATCTAATAAAGTCAAAGGTTTCTCAAGATCATAAAAAGAAGAAAATAAGATGCAACTAAAAACGTCAATTATCATATGTACTTGAAATCCTAGCGAAATTAATTGAATTTTTTAAACATAGGATAGGTAATGAGCTTATTTAAAGCTGAAGTCAGTGTTGTAAATGAGGAGTTTGTCGATAATTGTTGGGGAACAGCAAAACAGCTGTATTTAACATTCCAGGCTGTCTGCATTGAAACCTATCTTCAATTCTGCCGCGCTTACGATAAACGCACTACCTAGGTTTTGACACTTTTCAAGAAAAACACGATTAAAGTTTTCAGTTTTGTATTGCTTGAATCTCCGGAACTACAAGAGATACCAACATGAAAGTTGTACCAAAACTTCATGCAATTTCACTTTGAGAAAGTTGTAGATCTCGTTTCGCCGAAAACCTTAGTTGATGCGTTTATCGTAAGCGCGGCATAATTATTCTTATGAGGACTTTGAAGCTAGAAACACTTATTGCCTTATACTAATACAGATAAGAATTAGGTTCCATTTAGATTCGAATAGGGCCCTGTTGAGAAACGTCGGTTGTAAAACCCTGATAAAGCTGCCAAACAAGTTATTTTTCTTAACAAACCTAAATATTTACGACCTTTACCTAAGAGCTATTCGTGGCCTTCAAATACAAAATTATCAGGCTAAACTGTCATTAAAGGCAGTAATGTATAGAAAGAAAAGAGTAGATTGTACTCGGACAGCTTTTAAAGGGACATGTTTTGAGTCTGAACTTTTTAAATTTAATTTGACTGTGTCTTCTGTAAGTGCTGAATATCAGTTGAATAAAGATATCAGTTGAATAAAGTTGAATATTATCTAGAAATGTTTTGACCAGAACAGGCGAAGTATCTAATAAATTAGATAGGTACTCAATACCCCCACAAGATGCAAGTGCTTTTGCTTATGCTAATGATATTATTCTAATACATTCACAGAATAACTTTACTTAAGCAAAACAACATACAAAATGACTTTAGAAATTTAATTAAATGGATTACTGATTGGTTGTGTAAAATAACACAATTATTTTCTTGCTTCTTTTGCTTTCGGCGGCTACTGCCAGGTGTGATGGTAGCCTTCAGATAAGCTCTTGCCTTTCTGAGTCTTTTATCGGGGAAGACGATTGGGCTGATGAGTCCCTTGAAGGACGAAACGACCGTTCCCAATTCCTTCCGATAATTGATTCAGAAAGGCAATTTATTTATTCATGTGCTGTTCTTATTCTTGTTTTTATTTTTTCATGGACTCGTGATTATTAAATGAATATTAATAGTAAAAAAATCAAAATTAATGATCATTAAAACCAAAAATAAAAAAAAATAGATTCAACTATAATTAAATTTATAATAATCAATGCATTCATAATCCTTTAACAACAAACAAAGATTGTGCTAATATAGAACTTATAAGCTATTATAAATTTAGGAATATATATAAATGAAAAATTCACTTGGCACAATCATTACCTCTATATTTTAAAAAGATTGAATACATTTATTTATGTATTTAACCATATACAAAATATTTTTCCTATAAAAACCAAAATATTAATGAACAAAAGTTACATTGATTCCTTACTTAATTATGGAATATTAAATTGGATCAATTTAAATAAAGATGAACTGAGAAATATTGATAGAATTTTATTTAAATTATTTAATTGCATTTTCACAAAGTTTAAGTATTCAAGATCAAGAAAGAAAGATTTTAAAAACAAATAAAATTCTATTTCCTAGACAAAAAAATTTATATTTAATTATAATTCAAAATTATTATAAAATTTTCTTTAATTATAAAAATGAAAGTAATTCTTCCTTAAGAAATAAACAATATTATCAAAGGGAATTATATGAGAATCCCAAAAATAATTTTTGTCTTCGGATTAAAAATAGAATTGTAAATAAAATATTTTATATAAATATGCATAAAATAAAAAAAAATATCTACTTTAAAACGTATTTTATATGATAAAATTATCGATTGCAAATTAAAGTGGGTAAACTAAAAAAGGAGAAAAGGGACGGAAGCTTGTTATTTATTTACAGTAAATCAGGGCAGGATCTAAAAATTGTTGATTTTTAGAGAGAAAATCCTTCACGGGCCTTATCGAGCTTTTTCGAGCTTACCCAGGCCATGGCCTTCCCCCCCGTAATGCGGTCCTAGATCCGGTCCTGATTTAAATATGCTGTAGATTTAAGCATTTTAAAACGTATTTAATATTGTAATTATAATTTGCTTAAATAAATGTTATTTATCTCATACATATTTAAATATTATTTATATTTATATATATTCTGTTAACTTTGTTGTAACTGTATTACACTCTCAGCACCTACAGATAGATTTTTATTTAAAATCTAGTTGACTGTAATAACATTAAATGTAATAAAATAATAAAAACAATAAATAAAAGATTTCTTGAAGAAGTTTGAAATTAGATTGGTTTGAAAATCAAGAATATTTAATTCGTATTTCTGACTTATTTAGATGAACAAATATTGTCATCCATGAGCGTGTACTGGATTTGTTTACAGGGAAGGGCAAAAAAACTATTGGCAGAGTAAAAAAGTCTGTAAAAATTGTACTTTATATTGTAAAATTGCACATTCGTTTGCTTTCATGCCTTGATGAGCCATCATCAAGGCCATCATCAAGGGAATGTGGCACAGTCGTTTCGTCCTTATTAGGGCTCATCAACCAGATTTACTTTTGATGATGAAGCTTGATCATCGAGGATACATCTGCCTGATGAATCCTAGTAAGGATGAAACAGCTGTTTCCCGTCAATGATGGGTCAAGGCTCGTGAAAGCAAACGAATTTGTGCATTTTCATGTTACATTTTCAGAATTTCATGTTACATTTAATGCACGTTAAACCTTCTTACATATTGTGAATTATATAAAATAAATGTAAATAGTAAAATTACAAATAATTAGTTAGAATAAATATTGATCAGTTTTCTATTTTTTTTTTATTTTTTTTTTCTATTTATTGAGGAAAATAAAATCTATGACTTTCATTTTAATTTCGTAATGCTCAATGTTACCTTTGACTTATTTTGTAACTGCCAACAAAACAAACAAACAAAACCTATTCCATTCAAAAATTGTCGAGCCCAGTATCTAAGATGGAAGGAAATAGGGATTATAGATATACAGAGATTCAGTCTGCATTGAAAAGAAACCAGGAATTTCATCAAAGCTACTTTGATTGATATTTCTGCAATAGATAAAAACTTTTAGGATGCAAGATAAGTAAAATTTGGAATGCAATACGTTTACAATATGCAAACGCTTCAGATTGCAAAGAAAATAACTGAAGATGAGGATAGAGATTAGTTAGAAATAGAAATTACAATGTTAATATCTGAAATTGTGTTTCTCTAATATTCATGCAGTTATAACCAATATTACTTCATTAAAAAAATGAAAATATTTCTTGATTTTTGTACTGCAGAAAGCGCGTAATTATAAAATCAATAATTTGAATATATATTTATAGAATATATATACATTGTAGATAATTAGAGGTAATAACAATATGTAAAGAACTATCTAAAAAGAACTAAATCCTGAATCTCCAAATAGATTATCTTAGGAGTAAATTTCCCAAAGAAGCAGAAACATAGAAGATCATGCACCTTAGAATTTTGGAAATACTGTTATTGTATGTTAATTTTTAAGCAATTGATAACTTAAGTTTTAAGAACTAATTATTTATTTACTTCCAAGGAGTAATTTGAATCGCCTAAGGTGTTTAGGTGTTTTTCTGGGAGTCACTGGTGACTCTTGGATGCAAAGACGTGAATCGACCATCACCAGTTATTGTTTAAGTACAATAACTGAAAAAAAAAAACTCAATATTATCTAATAAAACACTTGTATGGTGAAGTCCAACATAGAATTATGAATTCTTAGAATAGCTTAATGATGAGAATGAATTGATTGTTAATACGTCATTTATAATATTAAATAAAATATCTAATTTTTCTATCAAAATCTGTGTTTATTCAAAAAAAATATTTATTTTATTATTATCATGAAACAATAATTAGTTATTTTAAGAAATTTTTTTTTTTTGTTATCTTTAATCAACCAATCAATATCACCCCCACAAAAAATGGAAGAGATTTATATTTTAAATCCTTTTACTTCTTTTAAACTTTTTTTTTTATTAAAATTACTAAATTTAATTTAAATTAAATATTAATTTTAATAATGTAGGAAAATATGTTAGTATTTTTCTGCACTACAATTAACAGGTTTGATATGAGAATCTGAAACAGGATCTGAGTTTGAGGATATTAAAAATTGTTTAAAAAACAGGGATTGGACGCAGAGTTTACCAGTTCCCAGCAGAAGCTAAGTAAGTAAAAGATCCCAAACGGCTGCCTTCATTATTATTACTAATAATATATATTAATTTTCAGTAATTGAAACGCTAAGTGACTTCTTTTAAATTAATTTTAGATTATTTGAGGAATAGTATAATGTTGTCTTTGGTAATTTCAGGATTTTTTGTAAAATCCCAATTCAGCGAGAATTATATTTCTCTATAATAGAAATAAGTTGTAAAGTGACTATTTACTTTATATTACTAGTTTTTAAACTTTTAATTTTGTAATGTACTTGAAATTGAACTGAACCTGATTCGAGAAAGTGGACTTGTCCATCTCAGAATGGTTTATTCTGAACTGCTTCAACTTTGATTAAAGCAGATCTTTTATAATTGCTTTTGAGGTATGATCTAATATTTATAAATGTACATATTTATATACCCGTTAGTTTCTATCCATCCATTTTTAAGTATATTTTACATACTGTGTAATATATTCGATTAAAAGTTTTCCTACTGTCCGACTGAAAGTGAAAGAAAACAACGTCTTTCTGAATCCTAATCGTTTTATAGCTAATATATTTAAAGTCTTAATTTCATTCAGTTAACTTCAGATACAAACTTTATATAAAGATGGAACAAATGCATTTTTCTCAACCACCGATTTAAAAATTATTTTTTTTCTATTGAGTGACTTTAAATTTTTAGCTACGTAATAGTTTAGGGCCAATTTACAATCCTTTTTAATATATTATAAACTTTTATATTCTAGAGGTGGACTACTAAGATGGCATCTCAATCCCAGAACGGAAATGGCGCAAGTGATTCTCCACCAAACGATGAACGTCCTCTTGATGTAATTCTACTAGAATACGATGAAATAATCGACGACGTTGCATCTAATACGGCCGTCTTTGATGCACATTTCCGAGAACTTCAGGCCTATTTGGACAGATTTGCGGAGCGGTGCAGGAATCCCGGAAGTTTGGAGACTCGTCAACAACTGCAGGATACCGAAAAGGCCATATTGGCCCAATGGCATGAAATTCTCTCGTTACAGGAGACTGAAAATACGATTACTGAAAGAATCGGTACCGAACATGTAAGACTGATAAGTATTTGGAGTACTTTCGATAGAAAACAAGTAGAAGAAAGGAATAATGTAAGAAGGCATAGGCAGGACATAGAGAGCCTGAAATTGGAGATTGAAATAATCAAGGAAAATGAAGATAAAACGGAATCGGAGAAAGATGTAGAAGTAGCCAGTCATCAGGCTCAGATTCTCTCTCTGGAAGAAGAGGTTCGGCAGTTTCTAGCAAATATACAATCGCTACAATACATCAGAAGCAAGCACAAGAGTGTAGAGAGAGAGGTCAAGAGAGTTCAAGAAGAAAAGGACCTTACCTTTGCAAGAATAGTAACAGTGTCTTCATTTATTGAAAATAATGTGTCTGCCCTACATAATAGAAGGATGAGAAATATTCAAGAACTGAGAGCAGCAATGAATGAACTGGCAGTACCGGGTGACGAAGTAGAAGGGGAACTGGCAGTACC
>JAFIDM010006204.1:0-13745 GCA_023159025.1 Thereuonema tuberculata
AACAAATATTTGAAAACTGTAACTTTTTGAACAAGTATTTGAAAACTGTAACTTTTTGAACAAGTTTGAAAACTGTAACTTTTTGAACAAGTATTTGAAAACTGTAACTTTTTGAACAAGTATTTTTGGAAAACATCAAAACTCAATGTCATATTTAAACTGATCCATTATTATGAAAATAAACTCCAACTGCTACTGACATCAATATTTCGTCTTTATTTCAAGACTTTATTAAGATAACTAATAGAAATCTTATGGAAGAGAGAAACACCTCTCCCTTTCCTAAAACTTAAAAACTCCATCTTAAATAACAATATAAAAACAAGAATACAAAACCTTAATAATCTAACAATAAAAACGTGAATAATGGATCAGTTTAAGTATTTTTGGATGTTTTATATTCGAAATTTGCCACGACAATGAAATTATTGCAAATAAATAAGCGGTAACTTACCAATAAACTTTAATAACTAAAAAACATAAGAACTTAAAGCCTACTTTTCTTAAAATGTATTTATTTATTTATTTTGCTTTTGTTTTTGTTTTGTTTTACATCCTGAAACGAAAATCCTTCTATTCCAATCTGTTGATACAAACAGTGCAAAATTTTGTTTTCTGGAAAAATAAAAACCTGTATTGTTTACTTAACTGTTTAAGTAGGAGTAATTTTAATCTTATCAGTAATTGTAATTCACGCGCACTGGATTAACAAAAAGGATTTAATATTCGTTGTTTAAAATCGCAAACAATTTAATGAATTACCTAAAACGAGATTAAAATTCATTGTTTAAAATAAGGAAGTAACAAAAGAAATAAGATTTAGAAATCGATTGTTTAGATTCCAATGCTTTCTACGGGAATTTTTGTCTTCTTCCATGCTGGTTTCTCGACAAGAACCTAATTGGAAACGATTTTAAATATAAAAGTTAAATCGTCTCTAGTTCTCGAATATGTACACCAAGTTTCAAGATGATCCATGTAGCGGCTTGAAAGTTATTAGGCAGACACACACAAACGGGGACATACATAGGCTGACTTATTTCATATCCCTCGCTTTAAATATTGGAAGTACCCTTTAAAATAATGGTTTTTAAAAATATTTCTATTAAAATATTATTGTTTGAACTGTTTAAAATCACAAGAAGGCTTCTTAAACCAAACCAGAGGGAAAGGGTTTATAGGAAGTAACGGAGTAGTATGGGTTGAAGTGTCTTTGCACCCTTGTATTGAAAATGAATGTGTTTTCTGGGATTCTATTGGAAGATGAGCACTCACTGTACCGGTGTGGTGGTCGCAGGGCAAAGGTGTTACCTTAAATTGCTAGCAGCGCAAATTATTCGACTAGGTCTCATAAAAACAAGAGTTAAGGGTTTTTCTTTGTCGTTGTTTACAGTAAGTTGCCGTGGTTTGTCATAGAGCTCTGACAATTTATCGGCTTCCCTGGGGTGGGGCCTAACCAGGAGGTCTTCACAGGAAGAGATCAAAAAAAACCTACCCCACCAAAACAAATGGCGCTGGAATCAGTCGTAAACGTTCAACTTGTTCTTTTTTCCCACCACTTTTTACGAGATTGCGAGGTTATTTATTATATCGGAACAAACTCCTTATTAAGCAAATACCCTAACTTCTAAAGTAGGCTCGGTTTTTTTTGTTTTTTTTTGTTTTTCTTTTAGCATAAAGAGGAACTGATCAGTGACATTCAAATAAGCCAAAAAATTTTCAATGGTTTTTCGATTAAAGAGAAAGGATTTTTAAAATTCAACCGGAAGTCGTGTGGCTTCAACCGGAAATGATGTACAGTTAAGTGATACGGAATATTCTGTATGTGCAGATTATACTCAAAATAACTTTCATTGGAAGCGATTCTTCTTGGATTATCCGTACTCTTAAATTGTTATCCGTTACTCGTAACAACCAATATAAAATTCCTAACCTTATTTACTGTAAGCTCAATTTGCTGTAAATTCAAAGAATCACGAAATCAAATTGTTAACAGAAATAAGGTTAGGAATTTATATTGGTTGTTATTTAAGAGCACGGACTAATTCTATAGTTTTATACATCACGTATTGTAAACGATATTGCGAAAGATATTGAGAGGAAACGATTGGAAAGAGCACAACAGACAGATTTGGATCGAAAGAATGAAGCCGAACGTAGTCAAGAGCTAAGGAAACAATGGAAGAGACACAAGAGAGACAGAGGTTAGACGCCGAACGACATCAGGCAGAGAGAAAGAGAGAGAGAGTCCCTGAACTCTATTTCATCTAACATCCATCTAAACATATCTCTTCTTCAAACATCTATATCAATTAATCTGTACACGGGCCAAGTGATACTGAACATCACATTTGTAATACTTTACAAGTTTAATTAACTTTAACGTGTTTGTGACTACCGTGTACCGTATAAATGATTCCTCACATTAAAGGTAATACTTACAAATCGACGCGTTCATCAGAACAAAACTCCGTCGAAGACTATGTATATATTATAAAAAGACAAGAAAAGACATAGACAAGATAAAAGTAGCATTAAAGTAAAGTAAATTGGAATTTTTTTATTCTTTAAATTACTTCATTCAAATACAAAAACTCCGTTCTTTCCGAAATCTTACGTTAGAAATGTTCATATTTCTTTTTAATGTTTTGTACATATGTAAACTATTGTATAAAATGTTAAATTTCTTGCAAATATATTCCGGTCATTAGCGGTTTATTGTGATGTAATTGTTCGTTTGACAATCAAAAAAAATGTGCACTACTGTCCTCCAAATGAGAGATGGCCGCCCTGTTTTTGTGAGATCTGCGCATGTATCATCGATTAGTCTGGTCAGGCACTTCCGTCTGATTTTATGATAATAATCGAGAGAAGTTTTAATTTGGCGTTATCAACATGTCTTTCTCAGTAAAAACAGACGCCATCGTCCATTGTGACAGGAAAACATAATTGATCAGCTACCGGAAGGGCTGCGCAGTTCAAACTTCCGCCGGCCAACTTTCATTTTGAGGACAATATGTGAATGAATTATAAGGACGAAATACTGGCTCTTACTATACGTGTCCCACTGTCAGAAATTGTGAGTTTTCAGTGTCCAGAGATGCTTGTGTTGACATTACGTAAAACTGAAAGACTACTTCGCATCTGAACTTGATACATTTTTGAAACCGCTTATTCTCTATCATCCACTCATACAGTACTCTCGGTTGCTTAACTAGAGTTCTTGAATGAGCGGTGAACAAGGAATTGGTAGACCGTGTTGAATTGATCTTAGTCAAACATCTGGTTAACTTTATTAATATTTGTTAAATTATTCTTCATTTATTAAAACCATGGAAATAACAAATTAATAGTCTCTTGTATTTGTAAATGATTATATCTGTGGAACAGAAAAACAGAATCTTGAAATTTATTAAATTCTCAAAGACAGATTTCAGCTGCTAAATTCAATTAATACAAATCAGTAAAAGCTTATGTAACAGTTCTTGGGGAGGGGGCATTTTTTCCCCCCTCCCCCTTGGAATTTTCAATTCTAAGAAATTTTCTCTGTGAAAGAATTTCAGATTGAAAAGCTAGATCCCTTCCAGTCCATAAATATGTACAACAAGTTTCAGGAAGATCCATTCAGCAGTTACAAGTTGTCAGTGGAGGTGATATATCTTTATCTACACACACGCCTCACTTTCCAAGAAAAATAGGCTAAAAACGCTAAATTTTTATTATTTTATATCACTTAAATTATTTTCATTTGATTTTTAGGCTTCTGAAAGACGCCTTATATCCCCGGTTTGTCTGTCTGTAGACACATATCCCACAATGCTTCGCAACGGCTTCTGTTAGATCAGTTGTAGGTGAGGTTGAATGTTGTAGGTGTCCTGTTAGCTCAGTTGATTAGAGCGTCGTGCTAATAACGCGAAGGTCGTGGGTTCGATCCCCTCATGGGCTTATTCTTCATTTTTTTCTCCCCATTTTAAATCTTTTCACAGTTTCTCAACTTAAAGTTGTTGTTTTTTTTTTTTTTTTTTTAAATCATTATTAGGAATTCAGTGTATTAACAAGGTTTGAGTGACGAGTATTCCATATAAATAGGGGTGGGTAAGATAACATGGGGTCGCAAACAGACTCGCGCGAGCATTATCTAGACCACCCCAGCACATTTTATTCTAAAGTAAAGATGACTCAGAAGTCTTTACGAAGCACTGTGATTGGTTTACTAATCACTATCCCTACCTTGTTTTTTTTTTAAGCATAGGATGTAATTCCATCCATCCATAGTTTTCTGTCCGAAGACAGGTCCAGTTCTATGGAGGTCTCACATGGATCTCCTAGAAACACCTGAGGAAAGATACTGGGGGTGGTTTCCCGTTGCCTGCCCCCAGGACGCCATTAAGGAATGACGTCAGACCGAAGAGAAAGTGAAGAAGAGGCTGGACAACACAGGAAAGGAAATTGAAACAGCCATGCCACTGCCGGGATTCGAACCCAGGTACTGGCGCATTGGTCGCCGCCGAGACCGCACGGCCACGCCAGCACGGCAGGGTGTAATTATATATTTTTAATTATTTTATTCTTGTTAGTAATATTAATGTTTTTGCTCCCCTCAAAAACTGTCTGTGGGAGTCTACTTGCGCAATGATGACAGTGAATAAATAACAGGGATTAATAAAAAAGATTAAAAGGATTTAGACATTGAAGAAGTTCGTTGTTTCGTTTCTATGGAGCTTTTTGTAGCACTGGTCTACATCATTTCTGCTGACTGAAGACTTCTGTTTTGTGATTCTTCTTCGCCATGAAATCTACCAAACTGGCCTTCGTTTGTTTCATCTGGCTACAGTTTTTCGGAAATCGATTATAATACCGATTTCCGTAAAACTGTAGCCAAAAATTATGTCACTATTCTTTTATAAGCAAACAATTAAAGTAAATTATTTCTGAGAGTGTTAAACACGAATTTCAGGCTATTGGGATGTGCCAATGATGGTCGATTACTATTGGGTGTTTGAGAAGGACACGTGATTAACACAGGGGAGCTTCGAAAAAAAACCGCAAGTTTTATTCCCAGTGACATGTTACAAAGCATTGAAATTCATAAACGCAGCTGCTATATTTCTACATTTTTGTTTCATATTTAAGTCTAAATTAAATACACTGCTGAAAATGTCTATTAAGCCCAGCACAGAATAAACAAAACAATTGCCTTTTCCGATTCATTTTACGGGGTGGATTAGGGAACAGCTGTTTCACCCTTCTACGGGATCATCAGCCCTAACCTGCCATCCTCGATAAAATGAATCAGAAAGGCGTAGCCTATGGTGAAGTCAACAGCCAGCCTGGCTGTGACCTCCCAAAGGCGAAAAGGCAATAAACAAAATTTCCAAAAAGCCGAGAGGCAGTATTGGAAATATTCCCTACAACCAGTAGGCGAATAGCAATAAATAACAAAGACACAAAAAAGAGAAACAAAAAACACGGCTGCATTTAAGCAAAAGAAAGGGTTAACGTGCTGACAAATTTCACTGAAAATGTCTATTAAGCCCAGCACAGAATAAACAAAATACTGCCTCTCGGCTTTTTGGAAATTTTGTTTATTGCCTTTTCGCCTTTGGGAGGCCACAGCCAGGCTGGCTGTTGACTTCACCATAGACTACGCCTTTCTGCTTCATTTTATCGAGGATGGCAGGTTAGGGCTGATGATCCCGTAGAAGGGTGAAACAGCTGTTCCCTAATCCACCCCGTAAAATGAATCGGAAAAGGCAATTGTTTTGTTTATTCTGTGCTGGGCTTAATAGACATTTTCAGTGAAATTTGTCAGCACGTTAACCCTTTCTTTTGCTTAAATACACTGCTGTTTGTAAAAAAATGCAATACCATGAAGGAATCATCAGAATTAAATGAAATTTGCAGCAAATGTCAATTATAGGATGTTATGCAAAATAGTAAAGTTTCAGAGCCACCGCGCATGCGTGGCGTGCGCAGGTCCCTCTGAACTGATGCTGAAAGCGTATAAATAGAGGGCTGTAGCGGAACGTTTACAATAGTTGATGATTATTTGTTAGTGGCGAAGGGTTTAGTGAGACCTAAGTATGCCTCCACGACAGAAGAAGGAGAAATTCCAACAACTTACGGAGATTGAACGGGGGAGGGTTATCGGCCTTCGAGAAAGAGGTTTTTCATAAATAACATAAGATAATTAAATAATATATTTTTTGAATTCAAATTAGTTGAAAACTGTTTATTGTCCTGTAATTTCTCGACAAAGACCCAAAGACAAGATTTCAAATATCAGGTAGTTCGTCTGTAGTCAATGTGTACACACAGTTTCAAGAAGACCCATCTAAAGGTTAAAACGTTATTAGGAATGATATATGCTCACACACAGACTGAGTGATCTGGTAAACTTCAGTTTCCTATGTGAGTAGAATGATAATAATAACACTAATTTACTAAATGAAGTTTTGGCATAATTAACAGCATAAGAAGAAGGGTTTAAAATAAAAACAGATGCATAACTTGTGGCACTTCTGATAAGGTAATTTTTTTTTATCTGTTTTTATACTTTAGAAATAAACCTATCAATCTTTGATAGGCTTCCAAAATTCTTGTTTTTCGGTTGTGCTTTGGCTGAAGTTTTTTCTCTAACTTCAGAGAATAAAAAAAAACAAAAATTAAATATAATTTTATTCAGGCTATCAATAAGCGTCATTGTGGGACCCCAAAGTTTTCAAACCACTAATTTAATTACTTTTTAAAATGACATGGTTATAATTGAATTCTCAACAAGAGCAATTTTATTCTTAATTTATTTATAATGTTGAATTAACTAGTATTATTAATCAAACTAAAATAATACTTTGCATGTATCTGAATTAAAACTACATAATCTACTCATTACAATTACAGGTTAATTTGAAAATTACAATTATAAAATAACAATTTAAAAATATTGTAGTCACTGACTTTTCGTCCAAATTTTTGGACTTCCTCAGACGTTCATTGAAAAAATGTATTTGTAAAAAAATATACGTGATTATCTTTCATCCATTGTGGAAAAGAAAGAATAAAAACGAAAATATTTGCATTTCGCTAATTCTATGGCCAAAACGAACCGGTGCCAATGGATTACGTTCGCATCAATGCGGATCGAGGATTTTTCAAGGGGGGGGGAGGGGTAACTTTTCTGAAGGACTGACTATATCTGTGAGTCGGAAGCGCACGCTAATAGCCAGCATTTTATTAGCTATTGAAATCGTAATCATGGCAATACTAACGTCTATCAGGCAGCAGCCTTTGTAAACCCTATTTTATTCAATCTACAATACATATAGGAACAGTACTTGCCTCAGCAAAATTATATAGAAATGAGTGTGTATTTAATAGCTAATATTTAGTTAAAAATTAAGTTCATTATTTCCTTTGTTTTGATATTATTGAAAAACCTAATCCGATAGAGAAAATTGAAGCAAGATTTGAATTTAGGGCATTCACATTTTATATAACTAGATGATAATTATTATTTTTTTTTGTAGACCAGTGTAATATTCCCGCGCAAATTTCATGACATCGAAAAGTTTTCAAAAATAAAACTTCGATTTCAGAATTCTAATCATTCTTTCCTCACGAATATAGATTTAAAAATATAAAATTTTCCATGTTTAAAAACCTAACGCAAGCATAAAATTCTTAAAAACGATATAAAAAAACAGGTTTGCGACAACGACAAAAACAATGATATTATATCAAATTTTACTAGGTTGTTTTTTTGGTCTGTAGATTTTATTATAATTTCAACCATTGAATATGAATATGTTTTACAAATAAGACGGAAAATAAATTGTGTAAAAAAGCTGATGTTTTTATGTCGTCTAATAATTCACAAAGGTAATTAAATTTTATCGTCCAAAATTCCGTGTTCAACAAAGGTAATGTAAAATATCACTTGTGAATTTTAATGGAAGTAATAAAACAATTGAAAAGACAGTTTGAATGGTTTTTGCTTTTTGTAAATATAAATTTTTAATATTTATGAGGTCGGCGTTTCCAGTCGTATTAAATAAGCCAATGTACTTTCCCTGAAATAAAGGAATTTATGAATGATGAAAATCATTATTTTTTTACAATTGTTTATCGTTGAACTGTTTATGAAGTTATTGATACCCATTTAATGAAAAAAATGTGTAAACAACGATATTTATACAAAAAAAAAATTAAATAAAATTATATTGAAATAATGTTAGAAAATAGTAAGATTAGTGAAATTAATGTTAGTGAAGAATTTCGTTTATTAT
Organism: Thereuonema tuberculata; assembly: GCA_023159025.1. Lineage (NCBI taxonomy): Eukaryota > Metazoa > Arthropoda > Chilopoda > Scutigeromorpha > Scutigeridae > Thereuonema > Thereuonema tuberculata. The sequence goes on from JAFIDM010006204.1 coordinate 8,286, forward strand.
CCAAGAATTTCTTAATTAATAAACAGCAATACAGCCATTGCAATACTTCCTTTTTGCTAAAGTGTCCCAATACTGGCCTGAGTGGCTCTTGGAGTCGAGGGAGGTAAGGTTCCCTGCGTTTCAGGATTAACGGGACTAAGTTGATGGATCTGTAAAATAGTTTCTGAAAATAAAATACTTTTTTAATCAGACAGTTATTATCCCTAAATAAAATAGCTATTAAGAATAGCTCTCCAATCTATGCAATGTAAACATGCTGTAAAATCAGATGTAACGTAAGCATGCAAAATATAAGTAATGTAAATCTACATGCAATGTAAAGATGTTGGTATATCAGAAATCAGTTTATAACAGAATTAGTAGTGAAGCTACAAAGGGCTCTGGAAAAAAAATAAAGAAAGAAAAGTGGATTTTGAAATTGATATCTAATTTTCAAAATTTAATGAGATGTGGCAGTAACATTAAATTCTTAAATATGAAATTTAATAAAAATCAGTGCATTATTCTTTGAATTAAAATTAAGTGAATCGTATTTTGATCTTTTAATTAAAAAGTGTCCATAAGATGGGTTTATATATATATATATATATATATATATAAATAAATCTATAAGATACACAATATAATATTCATTAATTCTAAACTTTCAGATATGAAATTTCAGGTGAATTACTGCGTTATTCTTAGAATTGCTTAAAAGCACAATATTTAGTTCTTTTTATGTAATTCCTTAAACAGAGGCTACAAGCACCAAAATTTAATCAAGGCTGGATAATAAAATTTAATTCTCAAATTCAAAGTTTGATGTTGATCACTGCATTTTTTTTCCTTTGAACACAATTTATATTACAAGTATACCTTTCTTTATACTTGTAATGTTATACGTTAAATTACATCACACGTTAAAAATTAAGGTTAAAAATTAAGATGACGTTTGATGTATATCGGTTAATTAATTTTCGAATTATCGCGCTCACAAGATTCCAATTACAGACATCCTCTCTCTCACACACACACATACACAAAACATATACTCTATACATTTCTCTAGAGAACGAATGACGTGAATTTCCGTTAACCTTGGGACATGAGTATTTAATATGAGTTAATTCATGGTTTATATACATTTTAAAAAGAAATAGAATGGGCGGGCAGTTGAAATAGAAAGCCAACCAAACAAAAAATATCATCTGTAAGATTTTTCCTGCTGACGGCTGGAAGGGGCAATCCCATCATACAGCCATTCCAACCAAAAAAAAAAGTGTATATTCTCTACATTACGAAATTTCGAGTTGGGGGAAGGGATAAGTTAGGACCCCTTCCCCTCGGTCTCCCTCTCTATAAATTCCCTTGTTCATCGTTTCCTTTGGGGTGTTTAATTATCGATACATTACTGATTGTGGATTTCCTTTTTTTCTTAAACGATTTTCTATTTTGATCGTTCACGAGTGCTTTACGTAAACTATTTATGTCTTAAAGTTATGTTAATTATTAATGTTTACGTAAATTATTAATACGATTCTGAATCTTATTTAATGAACATTTAATTATTATAAACATCTCTTGATGAATAATTCCAGATTATTCTGCCAATCAACGGTTACTCTCGGAAGCAAAGCATTTCTAAAAAGTCATTCCGTAGTTTTCTAGTAAACACAAAAGCAAATGACCCAGCTCCAACATTTGCTTTGTTATCAGTGACGCAACTATTGCTTAAAACTCATTTATTCAAGCAGTTGGAATACAAGTAGGAGAAAAGTACCAAGTTTCCATCACTGCCTCCTCGGTACAAATGGGCATACAGAAGAGTTTGTTATCACCTAATCATTCCTGGTGGCTCAGAACGGAACCGGAAGTAGCCACATCGGATTGAGAGCATCATACATTCTGAGCCTGTCGATTCAGTGCAGATAATCTCAATTTTATGCAATTATTTTCCTAAGCAAGGATCAGTGGAAGTGACTTGGACTGAAATTTTCTCCAAAGGCTATCGGGAGTCCAACGAGGTATATGTACATGGGGCTCTGACTCCCGGTTTGTGCTATGGAGGGCATAACACAGTCACAAATACATACGAGAATCCTATTAGCCCTCCCCCCTTTCTCTTTGATGGGAAGCTATTAGGAGCCCGTGTCTGTATGTGAGCTAAAATATTTCTCGATATAAAGAAGGTCGAACAAAATAAGGTAATCTCAGATAGTTTGAATGTTTCTTTCTTCAATAACAAAATTCAGCCATTCTGCAGTGATCACTTTCTCCAGCTCTGCATGCACAGTCCTCACTACAATATCCTGAAAAACCGAATAAATAGAAGCTCATATCAGAGATTCACTTTCTGTTTTCTAGTAATCTTCCATTATTAACAGGCTATCTTAAAATCTCTATTATGGAACAACTCTCAATAAGTGGAAACTAATCATTTCTCCTTGCTTGTCTAATAGATCCCAAAGTCTCATGATTACATAAGGCATGCGCAATAAAACAAAACATGCGTTGTAACAGAAGTGTATGTACAAAATATGCATATAGTATATACCACGTATGTACAGTATACATTACATTGATTGAAGGAGAGAAACCAGGATTGCATGTCTTTTTTTTTTTTTTGTTTTAACCTAGTTTTTATTATTATTGTAGTAATTGAAGCAAGGTCTTAGAGAGTTCAGAAAATCAAATGATTTCTAGTTATTGATCAGTGAACTAGCCAACCTTACGAAACGTTATAATGAATCAGCGCTGTAGGGTGCTGCGTTAAGAGGGAAGTTTTACTACACTTACATTATTTTTTCTTTAATTTATGAAAAGGTATTTGTCCCATGCTTCTTTGTGTTAACTGCGCAAGCACAATTGTAATACCCATTGTGTCTTCTTCATCAGTCACTGTTCAAGAACTATCAATTGAACTCGTGTTTCACAGCCTTCTTCCACATTTAAACAGTAATCGGCGTTTCCTTCATCTTCTTCAGATGTCTTCGTTCTATCCTGTTCTTAATTTTCATCTTTATTTGATTTTCTTTTTATATCCTCGTGGATAGTTGACTATCGCAGACTCTAAAGTTGATAATATTCATTAAAAAAATAACTTAACAGACACAGACAGACAAGGATTATGCATATTTCACACGATCTTTCGTGCGAGCGAAACACGCCCGTCCCGATAAAAAAGAAACGACTCGTAGTTATTTCAAGCGTTAACGAATCTCTCTTCGATGTCTGCTCTACGACCAATTTGGATATTAAAACATCTGAGACCAAGTGAAATGGTCGCATTGTAACATCTTATGATGCGAAATTTTTGAGAACCATTCACAAACGAGGGTTTTTTTTTTCCATTCCAACAATTCTTCGCGAAAGAACAGATATATATCGGCTGAAGTAATTCATTAATTTTAAAAAAATAACAATATTCCCAGGCAAATTCTGATACATGGAATACAAAGCTTTCAACTAAAAAATTATTTATTGTTTCCTATCAAGAATAACTTTGTTACAGTAAGATTAAACTGTAATGACTCGAATTTACTTGTTAAAGTGGACCAAGAATTTATAGCAGTCTTATTTAATTATGAAACCACCAATCACAGAACTAGAAAATACATTGTATTGAAGGGTTTTCTCCCAAAAAACAGAATGCATGGAAATACTCTGGGGCAAATACTACGCAAGGGCCTAAAGAACCAAGCGTAGGGGTGAAAGGTTTCTTTCTCATCTAGGGTTAAATACTGAGGGGGTTTCTCAGGAAACTAATACGGCTTCAAAGCGGAAGAGAAAGTGAAGAAGAAGCAGACAAACACAGGAAAGGAAGTAAACATCCATGCCGGTGCCGGGATTCGAACCCAGGTTCAGACACATCAGCCTCTTAACAGACCGTCGCATTGACCACAAGGCTGTGCCTGAACGACTAAAGTACTGATGCGTCGTTTAAAAGTTTAATTTAAATTAATTAAACAATTTAAATTTTGGGGGACCATCCATTTCTGTTTGGAAGTAGAGCTTTCGTCATCATTGAAATAGTCATAGTTTTTGATGATGTGCTTCAGTCATTTGATTTCGTTGTTCTCAAATCGAACGGTCATTGAAATGTGCAGAAATTCTTCAGTGTTTGATGCTACTTTCTAAAACCTTTCAAAAAGCGACGAGATATAAAACTTTTAACTTTCAGTTTACAATAAAGCCGCCTTTACACAATGCGATTTCCGTAGAATATTAAATGAATTTTAGTAAGTTATCAACCTTTCCAAACTAAATGTATTTTAGAACCGCTGTATTTTACTACCATGTGAATGGACTAATGGACTACGTTAATGCAAGTTGGGAATTTTCGAAGAGGACAAAACTACTGACCTTTGCAAATACTGCATCGCTTCAACAAAATATTAAAAATGTCTAAGAATAGATATATTCAAATTCTGATGTATAGAATGAATTTGTTTCGAAAGATAATCTCCTCACTGAGACACTTAATTCAAGTGTTTGTGTTTTAATTCTGTTTATTGAAGTGCTTTTGGATACACAATATTTTTTGTTTTTCCGTCTGGTGCATACAAAAATAAATCAGAAGGTTTTCCGACGCGTGAGCAGGCCACATACAGCTGTCCATGTGTGAAGCATGGATTTTCCAAATTGAGTCCACACACTTGTAGCGATTGTCCCTGTGCTTTGTTGATGGTCATTGCAAATGCGAGTCGCACTGGAAACTGCAAACGTTGAAACCGGAAATACACTCAATTTATGAAACGCCTCGCGCACCGGATATTATAAAATGGTTCTACTAATTCAGAAAACTTCGCGGGCGTGCGCACAACAACTCACCAACGTTTCATCGCAATCTGATGAATGATATAGGAATGCATATGGGACAAACAAACAAAGAAACATTCATTTTTATATATTAAGATTTATTTCGATTTATTTTTTTGAAACCAACTCGATAATTTGAATTAAGCATTTCTTGAGGTGAGAATTTAATTCATATTTTCCACATTATATCTTGAGTTACTTTGATCTTAAACTAACATAATTCGACGTAATTGTTGCATTGCCAATTTATCTGCCCTGACCCTTTATTTTTATTTTTTTTCCTTCTTCATTCTGTAAAAACTTACATCAAATTTAGAAACCCTCTTTAATATATCGCTTTCTATCCTGATGTAATTAGTTATTGTAGTAATTAAAAGTACTCGTGTACTTCTTACCTATGATGTCGTGAATTGATGTTATCAACAACTAACGTAATGTATCTTTTTACCACGCTTTTATTAACTCACACAGTCTGGTTTTCGGATCAAATCTTGTAATCAATTTTTAAGTCACATCCTATCGGTCAGTCATCTTGAAATTTTGCACACTCGCTTAAGTCTGATAACGATACATTAATATACAATAATATACTTTATGTTAATGCAGGGTGATCCAAAAGTCGCGCGACATAGGACAACTCCGTTATTTGCGCAGATACCG
>JAFIDM010006205.1:0-25282 GCA_023159025.1 Thereuonema tuberculata
AAGTATCCCACTACAGGCCATTGGGATCACAGGAAGGAAGGCTACTGTCGTTTCCTGAGTACTGAGCTAAATTGAGGTTGGATAGTCAGCCCAATGTCTGCCCATATATGAATAATAAGTGTGCAACTAAAAAATTAAAAAACAAAGATTTGTTTGTTCACTTTTGTGATAGTTTTTGTCCCTTATCTCCGTGTTGTTAATTTCTTATCAAATCCTTAAGAATTTTCATTGTAACAACTTACACCTACTTTTAAAATTTTAGCTTTCTAGAATGTGTAGTTTTTGAGTTATCATAATTACAGATGAACATGTGTATTTTGACTTAAAATTTCATTTTAAAACAACCAAAGGTTTTTTTTTTTACTCTTTTTTTCCACTCGATGTATTTTAAGGACTGTTATACAAAACTATAAAACCCTGGTTATGACAATTAATTATAGAGAAAGATATCTATAACATTAACTGAAATAAAATTTATAAACATTTAAAATTTAATACTTTTAAATGTTATGCAATTTTATAGGTTTCCTATGATCAATTACAACCTAATGAAGTCCATGAAGATCCATTCAATTGGGTGGTAGAAAAAATTACTCACTCTGATAAAGTAATCATAGTTACCAGTGAAGGTGCCTATTCTAAAATTCAAAGCCTTAAAAATAAACAGGTAGGTTTATAAACAAATAGATTAAAAAAGAAATTTAATTTTCTTACATTTATTTCCCGGTTTTATATAATTTAAAATAGCTGATTTTTTTCAATAAATTTCTTCAACTATATACGGATATTTTACCTATTCTAGAACAGAATAAAGCAGCAACAATATCAAACATATATATTGAATGCAAATAATCACTATATATGGCCAAATGAGAGATCGACTCTGACCTTGAAAAACAGCTATGATCTCTTAATCATTCCAGGACTCGAGAGAGAAGATTCAAAATGGCGACTCTCGCACAGTGAAAACCTTTGAAGCCAAACAAAAAGGAAATTATTGCTAACGTTACTTCTTATTTCGAAAAGGTTGAAATTATATTTGATGAGAAATCAGAATAGTTCAAGAAAATAAATATCGTCTTTTTTCCGTAAACTTCAAACAACCTAAATGTTCACTTTCCCGCCATAAACACAGACATATACAATCGATTCAAATTCTACAATTGCGACATCTGGTGGCCACGGTCGTTCTTCGGTTTGGCGGACTTTAAAGATATATTTGTTGTTGTTAAATGCTTCTCACTGAGTTTGTTACTGTTTATACAAATGAATATCATTCATAAAATTCACTAGTGTTGTGAATCTACAATTGTCTTTTTCTTTGTTGGATAGTATATCATGTTGATGATTTTGTTTGCTTCGATATTGTGTATTAAATGATATTTGACACTGATGTGTTAGTACATTGATCTTTCAAACCCAGTTCCAGTTATACACCCTTGATTATCTTCACAAACTATTGTGACATTCTGTCTATAATTATTTATATCTCTAATACTTGACATAATCACAACGATTCCTCATATGTAGTTCTTTGGACACAGCCAAACGATCAGGGTCATTAAATGTTTTCCAAACCTGATATACCAAATCTGAGTTTGATTTCCAGTAGAGGTTTGGATGTTTCCTTCTCTTTTCTGTGTTCTCAATTTCATACCTTGTTCCTCACACAGTTTAGCCCTTGTTGCTTTTGTGCCATTACAATCAAATGGCAAACTTGGGTCAGCGTTTTTGGTGTTTTGGTCTCGATGAAAACCAGCGATACTGTTGATTGTATCTTACCTGGACGGACAGTTGTTCCTTTTCTTAAGTAAGCACATGGTTTTTAGTGTGGAAATTAATTCATTTTGACCTGGAAATCGCAATTGAATATTGAGTATCTGATAAATATGGATTACATACTGGGTGACCATAATTAAACAGGTGATGTTTGGAGCACGATAGGCAAAAAACCGTTAGGCCAAAAACGGCCAAATTTGGTATATATTCTATTCAGACCATGATATTACGATTTCACAGAAAATTTTTTTTAGTTCTGAATGGTGCCACCAGGGGTGAAGCTGGCGCTGTATGATGAGCTAATCAGACGAGGAAAAAAAAAGCGTACAGTTGACAATAGGTTTTATTGTTAGTCAGTTACACATATGGTTCAGTATATTATCCAAAGTCTGCATTCTATAGATTGCAGATCTACTGCAGATCACAGCAAATCTCCAGAGACAAATCTCTGGTCTCACATGAAGCAGTATTCGGTCCTTCAGTGTTGCCAAACTATCAACAGTCCTTGGTAACCAATGCTTTCAAGTAACCCCACCACCAAAAGTCACATGGTGTGAGGTCAGGCGAACTTGCAGGCCACGTCATTGGGAATGCTCGACTAATTATGTGGTCAAGGGTGAAATACTGATGTAGGACTTGCCTGTGTGAGAGGGTGCTCCATCCTGCATGAACACAGTCATGTCAAGACATCCACGCTGTTGAAGTTCTGGAATAATGATATTTCTCAGTATCTGTTGATATTGCACTGCAGTGACAGAACATGTCACTGGTCCTGTTGGTTGCAGTTCTTCGAAAAAGTACTGACCAATTATGAAGGAGGCAGTATAGCCACACCACTGTGACCTTCAGTGGATGCAACGGCATCTGCTCAATAGCATGAGGGTTCTCAGCAGCCCAAATCTGACAGTTGTGTGTATTGACAGTGCCACTGAGATAAAAATATGCATCATCACTCCATAGAATGTTCCAAGGCCACACATCATCCATTTCCATCTGAACTAGGAACATGAGAGAAATGCAGGCACGTTTCTCCTTGAACCAATTGTTTGACTTGACTAATCCTGTAAGGGTAAAACTGCAACACTTTGCGCATGCATTTCCATACTTTTGAATACGGCACATTCAGTTGCCTGGATACTGCCAGGTATTGCTAGATGCGTGTGCAGCATTCACTTCCACTATAGACTCTGCAACAGTTTAAACTTTGTCATTTGATACCTGTTTGCGTCCCCTACCTGGTTGCACTTGTAAAGATCTTGTATTTTCGAAATGTGAAATCACATTTTGCAAATTAGTAATAGTCATGGGACCTTTCTGTAGGCCCTTTGTTGTTCGGGTTAACCGTAGTGCAATGGACGCTTTACTATTATTTTGGTAATAAAATCTTTATGAGCAACGCTCGATCACGTAAACACAGCATTGCGTAAAGTAAGTTTCACAGCAGGTCAAGCAGGCAGAACTGACTGATGCCACTCATGTTGAGGTTTATATCTATGTACCTGATGATGTCTTGTTTGTCACTGGGCAGCTGTCAGTGTACAAAGCCAGTTTCCCCCCTGGTGGCGACATTCGGAACTAAAAAAATTTTAATTAACATTTCTGTACTTGGCTCTGTACATTTCATAGATAACTTATTTATATAGGAGTTTCAATTGATACAGCATGTCTTGCATCACATATTTCTTGAATACACACCCAATACTGGCTACTGATTAAAAACAATGTTCCATCGTCTTCTCTTTCAATCTCAGATGCTCTTCCAAGGTTTTGAATGTATTCATTGAAGCATTTGCAGATGATGGCTCTTGTTTTCTATCATCTACAAAGAGTAGAACATATGTTTCTTTTTGGCAATAAAGGCTTTGATCTGCTTGCTACAGAGCATTGTTGGATATTTGTTACATTAGTTTTCATATTTTACACTTATGCAGGATGTTTCAAACGGATGTTCCTTTATGAAGACCTGTTATTGAGTTTCAGCACAAGTTTTCTTTTCCTGTTGTCATGAGTCCATATGATTGTTCCTTACAGGCCTTCATCAACACTTCCATTGTGCAAAGCAGACTTCAGCTAATAATGCTTAATATGAAGTAGTTTGTGAGAACTCTCTCTAAATAATACATTTACAATTTCATGTTTTACAAAAGCTGTAAATCTTCAGCCACAAGTTTTGCTTTGTAAGTTGTCAGTTTTCCTGATGCTCTTTTTCTTAGAACACTGCTTTGTCAGGAGTTTAGTCAAGTCCATACATTGTGTTTAAGCATTGCATCTATTTTCATTTAGTGGAATCAATTCATTTAGCACATTCCTGTACAGGTAAGTCTATCATTTCTTTCCAAGATCAACATCATGGTGCTTATTGTTGTGGTCAACTTGCACCTTAAATGACAGCCTTTGAGCTGATGTTCTGTTATTTGTTCAATCGCATCAAAGAGTTATAAGATTCATCACTTTGTTTAGATTCAGATAATATATTGTTATCATTTTCTCATTAGATATATCTTCAATACTATTTTTTTGTCTGCTGTTTTCCTATCTCGTTCTGTTCACGTGGAAGCTTTATTTGTCCTTTCACAATCGCATTTATACTGACAAGAATACCAATCGAGGCTTTGTCATTCCACTTTTTGCATCACGGTTTTTGATTGTATACTTTTGATTCAAAAAGTCCTTATCCATTAACATAAGATTTGGATCCCATCAGTGTTGGTATGTACATCCCTTAACATTTCAGCTTTGAAGCATATTTTCTATAAATTCAGATATAAAAACTGCCTCTCCCTAGAAATGTTGGATAACTTAACATCAAGCAAAATACATTTTATTTTCTCAATCAATAATCAGTTTGTTTTTTTATTCTCTAGGCTATACAGTTGTAAAATGTATACACCATGAGCTAATTCTTTTTCTTTCTTTACTGAAGAACTTCTTCAACTCTTTGTTCACACACACACACACACACACACACACTCCTTAGTGTTGTCAGTTCAAAATATCTTTATAACTGAACTAATTTGACTCTATTGACACATATTCTTTAATTGCAATTGCAGCTTGATTCTTTTTCTAGACAAAAACTTCTATAAAAGGGAATCTTGTCGATTAGCATCAGCCATAGATCTTCTATTGTTTGATGTCTACAATATCACTGCTGAGATCTCAAGATGCAAACTAACTTTAAGATATTCTGGGAATGGCAGTCACATCATTTTTTCTTTATACAACTTTCACAATCAGGCAAATCGATGTCATTGATTTTGTCTAATCAGATTAACAAGTTTTCTTTAAATACCTTACTATTCATAAAAAAACAGAACAGCTGAAAGGAGTAGAGTTTTGATCTTTACATGTGTTCATTAAGCCTTACAGAACAAATGATCAGCAGCTGGGTATCATAGATTCATGCGTACCACATCTAGGCAAATCGATCGCACGTCTCAGACCATTGGCTGAATGTCATTCTGTTATAAACTTCGCATGGCTTGGTCGGCTTGTCAGCACTGAGTAAGGATGCCTTGTCATCCTGTAAGTCAGTACAGTCACATCAGTGATTTCGACAGAGATCACATGATTGGCATGAGAGATTGCAATGCTTCTCTCTGCCAGTCTTGTCAGGTGCAGTGTGTCCTTCATGGAAAGTGTGTGCGGAGAAAGATACGAAGAAGGACAAAAGGCATGAGGATGGTACCTATGATTATGATCACCTTTGATACACAGACAACACCGAGAGACAACCGTCGTCTCATAAGGATGTCTTTGCGTGAATGTTCTGCATCATCAATGAAGATGCTGCAGCAGTGGCAAAATGTGACTCATTCTCCTGTGTTAGCTGTAACAATATGTTGGTGTTTATTATAGTTGGAGCTGCAGGCTCGCCGGGCTGTCCTTGGACTATCTTTGACACCAAATGAAGAGAGCGGCTTGACAAATGGCACACTGTTGTGTTTTTGAATGAAACATACTTCTGTTTAAGCCAAAATTTTGGCTGATCTGTGTCTGCAGAGGACAAGGGAGAAGTGTTGGGAAGAGAGTAACCTTACCAGACATATATCTTACCAACATGAGGCATTATTGCCTGGGTGCCATCAGGTATGAAAGCAGATCACTTCTTGTATGAAGTCCAACCACCAGGTGAGACATTATGTGAGGTGGCCATACTGATTATTAGCTACATTGATACACCTGGTACGTATGACACTGAGCTGCTAATCATTTGTTCTTTATTGCCTAACAAAGATATAAAGAGAAATTGAAAATAAGATGCACTCACTTGTAAACAGGATAAAAAAGAATAAAAAGGATGGTAATTAACCAATAGTTTCGGAATACTGAGCTGTATTCCATCATCAGGGACGGCAAAAACATGCAGAACATCACAAAATTATTAGGGTGACAAAGGTGGGAATACATAGTTGGAGTGAGGGAAATGAAGGGATTAGGGAAGTTCAGCAATAGTGACGGGCGGTTTGCCTACCGGTGATAGGGTTGTATGCCTTAATCTGGATTATGTTGAAAGATTCAACTAGGAGTCAGTGGGATAGTTTATTGTGGTGGGAGAGGGGTTTAGCAGCAGAGAAGTTGGGTGTGTCCAATCAGTGTGTGGTTTGTGTTTGGGAAGGCTTGTTTATGCTCTTTAATGTGTGTGGATAGAGGTTAGGATGTTTGTCCTATGTAGCCAGAAGGGCACTGGTTACATGGGATCCAATAAATTGTATTGGAAGTATTATTTGGTTGCTTGGTTTGTGTGATGTTTATGTTGGGTGATTTGAATGCAGGAGCATATTGGTATGGGTTGAGGAATTTTTTAACGAAATACAAAGGGGTGGATAGTAGGGAAAGGAGATGTATTTGACAGGGGCTTTGGGGATTGGACTGCTTGTTTAGTTTGTGTTTTAGGGTATTGAGGTTGGGAAAGAGGTGGGAGGGGTAGTTATGGAGATTAAGTAAATGGTGTTTAGTTCATTGTGTAAGGTATGTTTAGTGGAGCATGTTGTGAATGCTCTGTGTATTAGAAAGTCTACTGTGTTGATTTTGTATGTGTGGGAGATGCAGTGTATGTAGCTGTTTGAGCAGGTTGGTTTTCTGTAAACAGTGGTGTTTATGGAGTTGTTATTATTGTATGTAATTGACACATCTAGATAGTTTGTGTTTATTGGAAGGAGTTTCAAGTTCAAATTGTAGGTGGGGATCAAGCATTACAAAAACACAACCCCAAAACCCCTGTCAAATACATCCCCTTTCCCTACTATCCACCCTGTGAAAGTTTCATTAACAAATTCCTCAACCCATAATATGCCCCTGCCTTCAAATCAATCAACATAAACATCACACACACCAATTAACAAAACAACACTTCCAATACAGTTTATTGGATCCCATGTAACCAGTGCCCTTCTGGCTACGTAGGACAAACATCCCGACCCCTATCCACACACATTAAAGAGCATAAACAAGCCTTCACAAACACTGACCTCACACATTCGTATACAGTAACATACTACAATGAGACTGGACACACCTCAACTTCTCTGCTACCAAATCCCTCTCCCACCACAATAAACTATCCCACCGACTCCTAGTTGAATCTTTCTACATAATCCAGCTTAAGGCATACAACCCTATCACCAACAGGCAAAAAGACAGTCACTATTGCTAAACCTCCCTAATCCCTTCACTTCCCTCGCTCCCTCTATGCATTCCCACCTCGTATTATCCTAAGTGTTTTGTAATGTCCTATGTGTTTGTGTCGTCCCTGATGATGGAATGCGCTCATCTATATTCTGAAACTGTCGGTTAAGTACTATCCTTTTTACTCCTTTCTATCCTGTTTAGAAGTAAGTGCGTTTTATTTTCAATTTCTCTTTATTTTAATACATGCACATTGAGCCTCCTTGTAAACAAAGATATTCTGTAAAAATCAAATTTCGTAGCTTGAATCTTGTTTTTTATAGGTTGGCTGATAGCAATAAGATCTCTCTATCCCATCTGCAATCCATCCACAATGATCTATTTACTGAGATTATTAAAATCAAAGTGCCCATAGAATTATTCTTTTAATAAATTTCAAAAATTTTACTTTATTAATGTGTTGCTTATTCTATTTTAATTATTACAAATTATTTAGTAATCATGTTAATCTTATTTGGATTAATTATGATTATTTAAAATTGAGAAATAATATATTATCCTTGTAAATTCTTTATATTTTTTCTTTAGCTAGCTTCATGGGATTCCGAATTCTCAAGTATATTTTTGCTGTGCATTGCATATCTTAATGATAAGCCAGAATTTAGAGGAAATTATTCCAAATTTGTAAACATCAGGTTGGTGTTAACAGATTTTTGAAAATTAAAATAAGAGACAAAAAAAAAATCTATTCAGTTAAAAGCAGTATTTTCTAACCAAACTTTGTGCCTAATGTCAGTGAAGAAGAGATAACAAAATTATCAGTTTATTTCAGCACAGTTTCATTACAAATGTATTAAATCGCCCCGGCAGTAATGCAGAAGGAAATTGTCAAGACTTTGATTTGTAGAAATAGTTATTTGGCATTTGTACTCGAACCTAAGTGGTGTTCTGAGATCTGGGACCTCACTGGTTAACAGGAAAGCCCACACACACATACCAGGTTGTGCCACTGAATTCAGGTCAAATGGCTAGACATTATTCTGCTGAAGAGAGCCCATGGAAAGCGATTTCCAGAGTTACATTACAATACAGTAATAGAGAAAATGACATCACAAACCACGACAGAACTTGTTTTTCTATGTCATTCTATAATAGCCTGTACCATTGCTATTCCTCCACAAGAATATCATTGGCAATCATTTGCTCCAAGACAAAAGTGGAGTTCATTGCTGAATATATGATATGATGCTATTCAGAAGGTGCTTTCAATGCTTAGATACAGTATTAGCTAGTAGAACAGTGATGTCTTCTAGTAGTACTAGCCTAGTAGAACAGTGATGTCTTCTAGTAGTACTAGCCTAGTAGAATGGTGATGTCTTCTAGTAGTACTAGCCTAGTAGAACGGTGAGATGCTGATTAAAGAATGTCTTAAAGATTGAATGAAAGAGGAATCCTGCTTCTGCACGTCAAAGAGCAGTGATTTTGATTGATGGTTGATGGTGCTACTTCTCTGCACGTAAGGAAATAGAGATATTATTGGAGCTATTCAGCCTTGTTGAATGATCCTAAAACTTGTTCAATGATTAATCATTGTCTTGTTGTCTGAATGGTCAAAATATTGCCAGTTTGCTTCTTTTAATCCAATTACACAGACTCAAATTTGCTCAATTATTGGTTGGGTCCTGAGTTCAAGATCAAGAGATTCTGGATGTTCTCTCACATGAGTCAGCAACTGGTCACATTTCATAAAAGGCACATTGTAATATCTTTTATGCATACAATAGACACAAGTTATAGCACTTCTCATGATGCTTTCATCTTAGGACTGTCTAGCACATAAAACTTGCACTTACAAGAGAAATGTAAATACTTAAATTTCATGAGTGTCCTTTTATTTTGTTTATTTTTTATTTTTTTTGTAAGTCTGTGAAAAAGTTTATATTGAAATCAATCATCCAGACTAGTTTTATGATTTCCATTGATTAGCAACAATGGAGATCGGATTGAATAGAGATTTTATTAAAGTTAAATGCTACCATAATAATATTTGTAAACGTGACAAAACGCAATCTATCAATCAATCTCCAACTGCAAACAAACAAATACAGTAGCTTTTGAGTAGTTAAAAACAAGTTAAGACAAAATACTTTAAAACAACATTTAATTTCAAACAAATCAGCTTTTTTTAAGCCATAATTAACAAAAATAAATAAACACTTTGTGATGTTCCTGCTGCTTATTGTCCCTCAATGGGATACTGTATGTTACCTTCATTTTAACAAGAAGAACCAGTTGAAAATGATCTCTATAGATTTTAAACTTCAAAAATAACCATCTGAGTTAGAAGCGGAGTTTATTGCCAAAAGCAATAAAACATCCTCTTCTTCTAATGGACAGTATTCAAAAGTGAAAGGGGGGGGGGGTTCTATCAAGCACCAAGGGCCGTGATCATCAGTCACTTCCCAAATAATCAGTGTTGGTGAGGAGTAAGCTTCCTCAAGCAACCGATCCATTAGTATAAATGCAAAAGTGGTTGTCGTATGCTTTTTTTGTATGGAATAAAAATACTGGAGATAGCCAGCCCATACCCAGACCCCTAAATCAAAATCAGCCTAAAGTGGCCCTTTCCACTACTCAGATACTATTATTGCTTAGTATATACACATTAGCTTTGCATTAGAAACCCCGTCTAACAAAACATTGGTCCACCTTTATGTTCAATCACAGCTCACAGATGCCTAGAAACAGATTTCATAAAGTGTCACAAATCGTCCACGTATAACTTGACCCATGTCTGCAGTAACTTCATCAGTTCATACTCTTCTGTGGGGGAGGATCAACAATTGTCACACCCTGTTCTGCATATCCCACAAATGTTCAGTTGGATTAAATTCACAGGAGTTTGGGAACCAAGCAATCTGGCAAATACGTTATTGTGTTCCTCCAACATGCTGTAGTTATATGAGTCTGATGACAAGGTTTGATGATGTCCTGCTGAAAGACGGTTGAGGAAGACCTTTTGCAGTTATGGATGGATATGGTCAGAAAAGTCTTTGTATTGTTCACCATTCAGTATTTGTGGGATGATAACCAATGGGCCTAGGGCATGCTAGAAAAAGCTCCCCAGACCAGAACAGCACCTCCGCCGGCCTGTTGAACCTCAATTGTGCAATCGCAGGATAGGGCCTCATGTTTCCGGCTGCACTTGCGGAACCAGTATCAGCAAGTGCAGCAGTGGCTCCACGAGGGGGATGTAGATACGTCTAATGACTGTCTTCCTGTACTACAAAAAGACATGGACGTCATGTGTCCAATCATTACAATAGAGGAAGCACATGAATGCCCATGGAGTGAGTGAAGAATTAGGAAGGTGGTGTCGCAGCCTATGTTTTTATTTTTACTAAATTTAATTAAATTCGTTATAGTGCACCTTAAACGTACTATCATTTCTCCTCCTCTTTCACAGAAAAAATGTATTTCATAGAAGACATCAGTAACACTTTAGGTATTTAGTGGTTTGAAGCAAAATATATGAACATATTAAATAAATTTAATTATTTAAAAATTATAGCGGAAATCTCATGAAGGGGGAGGGGGCGTCCAAATTTTTAAAAAACACTTCACGTAATTAATGGATGCCCCCCTAATATAACATTCAAAATATTTTTCAGGAGGAAAAAAAAAAAAAAAAGGCTTAGAATAAGTTTCACAAATTAATCTCTAACAGAAGTTTTTAGAATACATTGAGTATATGCAGAGAAGTTAGAGCATTTTTTTGCAATAAGTTGAGGCATTAAATTTATAATAACAAAACAAGTTTGTATAAAATTACAGACTCATTTTACTTTAATTAGACAGTGAAAACCTTTTGCCAAAAAAGTATAATTGTAAATTTTAAATCAATATCTTTATCTATTAGTTTTGCTGGGAATAGATTGGATAAATTGTGTTTTAGTTTATTATCCTGTATTACTTTTATTAGTATTTTTATATTTTATTGATGATGGATTTCAAATTTCACAAAAATAAGAAACTGTTATTATTTAGAGAGGATTAAAACTTGAGTGTTTATAAATTATAAAACAACAGATGACTCCATTACAAATAAAAGATTTAACTAATAAGTCTTGTGGGCTTCAATCTCTCTTCTAAATATAAATTTACTCTGTTTCTAGTTAACAGTTCATCTGGATAATGAAAGCAACTAGAACATTCATAGACTGCATTGCTTTGCATGACAAAGCCGAGCTAGGAGATTAAAAATATTGAAAAAGTTAAAAATTGTTTCATTTTTTCTGAACTTAACTAATCAGCTACAGTTACGCATGATTCAAAACCCAAAAGACTTGACACACAGTGGACTCCCTCTGAACCATGTGCTGCACTGGGACTTCTTCCCTTAAACAAAACAAAAACATGCAAAATAAGAAGCTGAAAACAATCACAGATTTCTTTAAGTAATTGTTTTTCCTTAAATGTAGTTTTCTTTTATTACTTTAGCAAATGTGTGTTTGTTTTGTAAATTTGTATCTAGGACAAAAGAAAGTTTTGGTTTTGTGATATGTGATAACAAGTATATGTGGATGTACTGTAAGTCTATAAATGTTTATTTTTTAAAATTATATAATCTTTGTCTCTTTGAAAAAGGTCAATAAAACAGTAGAAGTACTTTAATTCAATTAAAAGCTAATTTAAATGTAGTTTCAATTTAACCGGTGAAGGGTATGATCCCAAACTGAATGGTGAAGAGTGAGTCGACTGTAAATATCAATAAATGAAAACAAAACATTTAAAGCTCAACTATTTGTTTTGGTAGAAACTGTGTTGAAAGTTATTTTTGCAAATGATTAACTCCTGAAATAAACGGAGTCACCTGAAAACCAAACATTTTCTTATTTATTTTCAATTGAATTCATTTTTAAAACTATTAATACTTAATAATCAAGTATTAAAATGTTGAATCAATCATAAAAGTTCTTGAACCGTTAAGATTTTTTTTTTTTTCTGTTTTGCAGATTCAGTTATACTGGTGAAGATTACAATCTGGACACTGTTGCCTCTAATACTATTTATGAAATCCCTAAATTTCTCAAAGATTTTTGCTGTCATTTACATGAACTGAATCCAGACCAAACGTCAACTTATTATACAAGAGAAAACTTCTGGGTAGGTGGTGATGATGGTTCCTATCATCGCTTCATCAAGGCTATTAAAGAAACTGAGAGGTACCTTAGGAAAAATCTTATTTGTAACCCTCGTCCTATTCTTGATAACCAACACAAACAAAAAGGAGAAAGATATTTTTTATGAAATGTTAAGTAGATTTTGAAACTTGAGATGTACATTTGGTGTGCTACTGTCACCTGATATTGAATTGTCACAGTCATGCTCAGTGACGTTCACTTTGTTGCACTTCTTGCAGGATAAAATTAATGGGGAGGATGTGTTAACAGTTCTCGTTTAGTAACAGTCATGAAAGCGGTTACCCAAATTTCTTATAATTATAATATATAATTATTATTTTTTTAAATAAAAAAAAAAATGTGCCCTCATAAAAATTTATTCAATCTCTCTTCCTGGCTGATATTCAGGAAGAATTTTTTGGTAGTCGATTTGAGGAAGTGCTCATAGAGTATATGAAGAGTTCATTGTAAAGATATCTCGAGCACTGTGAAGGGATTGAATTAGAAATTCAGTCTCAAAAGGTTGAGAAAAGGGAAATAACACTAGTAGGATTGGCTCAAGATCTGGGAGGAGGAAGTTCTCTTGTAATGCAACCTATTAGATGAATGTGTTAATTACAATTCTATGTTGTTAATTATAATTATAAGAAGCTTAGAGAGAACCTTCCTAAACCACTGCTATTTCTTTAAAAGATATCTTCTATGCCAAGTGTGTGCTGATTCTTGAACTGCCTAAAGGAGATCATTTTGGAAGGAAAAAAAAACCAAACAAACTTAGATGTATTTAAAATGAAAGGAAATTTAACGTGCCCGATGAGTCCGTCCCAGTCTCTTCCCGGTGACAACTCAGGGTGCGAATCCTTTCTTGTAACGGTGTGCCTTTGTTTGCTTACTCAATTCTTTGAAACGTAGATGTAGTTGTTTGAAAGTCTAATGTATTCAAGTCAAATCACTAAAAAAGACCTTACAGATGGTATCAGTTTTGCTGTGCTGTTCCGAAAAAATCTGGAGATTGTTAAAGGAGATATGCCCTGTTCTGAAATGCCAGATCATTTCAGTTGTCTTCAGTCTCCAATGACTCGTCATCTACGTTTGGGAGTAAGATCTCGTTCAAGAAATATTTCTCCTGGAAATTATCCCCAACTCAGGATCTGCCTTAAAGTGCTCTTTAAAAATAACAAAGGCTTATTTGATGTATATAGCTGGAATTGCCTGTGTTAAAATATTTCCAGTATCTGTAATATCACCTTGTTTTTTATGTAATCTATTTAATGTGAACAGTTTTATCATCTCTAAAAGATTTTTACTATAGTAAAATTTTATTTGTTGGAATCTTAGTGGAGCCTCCAAAACAAAAAATAAAAAAACTCACTAAAATTTTTTTTCCACAGGCCTCAATGAATTTTCATACCACATTGTAAATTCCATCCGCTCATTATTATTAATTATCTGCTCTCACATCAATGGGCGAGACCAAATGGTTTCTTGGACTCACCTATTGTTGTTTGAAATTTTATTTATTGATTAATTTTGATTTATTTAAGAATTCAGCTGCTGTTGATTTAAAAATATTTCTTTGTTTAAAGTCGAAGAACAGGTCTTAAATGATTAAAGTAATGTTTTGCATCTGAATTCCAAGTGTGTTTAAGTTTAAGGAGTTAGGCTTTTGAATTTGTTATTTTTCAAATAAGAAATTTTAACTTTTGATCTTGATTTGTTTCAACTGGAAATAATGGCTATTTCAGGTTTATCTTTTTCTTTTCATGGAGATCGAGAAATGGGGAAAAAAAAAAAATCAAGTAGGGGAGAATGTTGTAACCTTGGGCCACTTTTTTGAATTATCATAATAAATTCAGTCTAATAGCACTTTTTTTTTAAATCAATTAATTCTTTGATTTTTTTACATATTTACTTTGGAAATAACCAATTAACTCAGCTCAACAATTTTTCAAGTAAAAAAACAACTTTATGCTGCCTAGTGGACCAAGGTACAATATGCTCATGTACTTTGGGACAACCACACTTAAAAAGGAAAATGGAAAACAAAATATTGGCCTATATTATCAATTTGTACCTATTGAGGACATTTTTCTCCAGGTGATTGAATGAAGTGCATATTTTTATGGCATTTAAAAAAGAGATAGGGTCCCTTTATCTTCCCAGTTTTAGTACAGAGGCATTGTTGTCCTTGGTATCAAACAATGAAACACCAAACATTGTAATCTCTTTACCATGAACCATTGGCCCAACATACACAAGTGTCAATATTTCAACAAATATGGGTGCCTGCACGCTACCAAATTACAAAGATTGATCACCATTATAATCATTTAATAATGGGGATTTCAACAATTAGAGTAAATAATCCTTGTTTCCAAGTTGAAAATAAACTCAATCAATCGGGGGCGAGAAATTTTACTTTTAACTCTTAAAAATAACTTTTTGAACCAACATACGTAATCCTTACACAAACACATCCAAATGCAGACTGGTGGTCAAGTATGCCACTAATGGCCGGTTGCACCATTGAAGTTCAGTAGCTGAACCACGTTCAAACTGCTAGATGAACGGAGATCCTTCTTAAACCTATTGCGCCAACAACGTTTAGTGATGATCTCGGTTCAAAAGCGTCGTCAACTTGATCTGCCGAATTCGGCCATTCAAGGCGCTGAACTCGGTTCAAAACCGCTGTTCGGCGTTCGGCCATTACTGATATTCGCTTGCGAATTGAGACCAAAGCATGTTTTCTCTCAACTATCAGAAATAACTTTTAAAAATGACAACTTTACATTTATTTAATTCGTTGGACAGTGACTGTGAAGAGGAATTTCAGTTGTTAACATCATTTGTAACCAAAAGCAGACGTTCGCCATCAGTATATATTAGGGTAATCATGGAGTTTAGCGTCCCAAATTAAATAACAATGAAAAACCTATAATAAAAAAACAATATAAAACAGTAAATGACACAGTCATAAAATGTGAAATTTCACCCAAGTCTGCACGGATACCTAAGTGTCCCACCCCCCATCGACACCGGGCTTTTTTCTCGGGCACCGAAGTTTGCCGCTGTTGGTCCCATCTCTGCCGCCTACGGATCGCCCAGACCCGGCAGGAGACTGGCGCAGAACGCCGGACTCCAGAACGCGGTGGCACGAAAACAAGAGTTTACGAGGGCCCTTTCTCGGTCAGGGGTGGGACACTTACAGCCAGCCACCCACCCACCAAAGTGTGATGAAATTTCACATTTTATGACTGTGTGTTATTTACTGTTGTAGGTTTATTATTGTTATTTAATTTGGGACGCTAAACTCCACGATTACCTACATTAGTAATATTCAGCATCGGTTTTTTTACATTCTAAAATGTGTTATGTACGATTCAATTATATCAATTAAAAGGATTTTTTTCTTTTTATTCGTCTCTGTGTAAATAGGGACTCGGCAGAATTCAGTTTTTTAATTCCTGAACTCCATTTTTGTAATGAGATTGTTGACTGCTGAAACAAAGGACAACTATTGAAAACAATCCAATGGGTTGATTTCCCGCTACGAAAGACGAATCTTGTAACCAATCAGGAATCAGCTTTGAACGCTGACGTACTTCCGCCGCCATGAATGCAGATCACAGAACCTCGGTTCAGTTGTGCCTATTGTAACTTGGTGCAACAAGGCTGAACTTCGATTTGAGGTTCAAGCAGAACTCAGTTCATGGAAACCGTAGTTAAACGCTACTTTGGTGCAACCGGGCATAAGAAGGACAGAGTTCTATAAGAGTTCACTAGGTCCCAGATATTCAAATAAGTCCAAGGTACACTATGGTCTTGATACAACACTCTCCCCTACCTCCCATGGAGATTTTTATTGATTAATGTATAATTTGAAGTTTTATGCTATTCATTTGCACGAAGCTAAACTAAATTGGCTTCAATTTTTGGAAAATAACAGGGCAGCAAATAGTTATTTTATTTGTTACTAATCCATAAGTCTCCTTTAAATTTCTTCTTCTGCTTATCATAATTTAAATAAATACTACTTCTACTCTCGAAACATTAAAAAAATATTTACAAACTTATCTTCGTAATCATTTTTCTTCAATATTTCTTATTTCATTTTCAAAATCTAAATACAGTAATAAATGATTACAATAAAATTAAAATTAAAGAAATAGGGAAATATGATGATAAAAGTAGAGTAATAATCCCATATTTAAACAACAGCAGTTGGGAATTAAAGAAAATTTGCAAAAGACATGGAATAAATGTGACATTTGAATATCAGAACAAATTGAAAAATATTTTATGCCATAAAAAAAATGAAAATAGTCAAAATGCAAACATGGGATTAATTTATCAATTAGAATGTCTTAATTAAAATTTATATTGGCGAGAGTAAAAGAACGACCCTTGAACGAGCAAAAGAACACATTTACTGTATAAAAAATAAATTAGACTACAAGTCTGATGTAGCTAATCATTGTTCTCGAACAGGCCACTGGATTAACGATGAGGTCAAAATTTTAATGTTAGAAAAGGATTGTAAAACTAGGAAAATATTGGAGAGCTTCATAATAAGAAATACTAAGAACTTAAATTTCAATAAAAGTAGAGTGGCTTAGAAGTAGAGAGTATATTTGTAAATTTAGCTAATGGTAAAAAAATGCTTCAAAGGAAACAAAAAAATCTGTAATAATTTATGAATTGTAAATTATCAATTACTGTAATGTTAATGTAAGAATGTAGATGTTATTGCAGTATTGTGATTGTTGATAACTATGTATATGCAATGTAAGTTCACCTGACAACATATTGTTATCAAACAAACTTGAAAAAGTAAGCAAGGAATATGCTTTCGAAACTTCATTTGCATTAAAAAATATATTTTTTTTAATGTTATGAGAGTAGAAGTAGTATTTATTTAAGTTATTTTATTAATAAACCACAATCCATTACTATTTATTTTCTGTGAGGCAAATATATCCCATCCATTTTTTTAATAAAGGGTTGTTAATAGTTAAGTTCCTCTACACAGAGGGCTCTGGAGTGCACCGTAAAACTCCAAATGGAAAGAAATTTGAACAACAGGTACTTCATATAATGCACTCGCCGTTTATTGGGGAAAAAAAAAATGGCCAATAGATGGCACTGTAGCAACAAAAATCACTTGAACAATGCTACAAATATACAATGTGTCCACCATTGTTGTCAATGGCATTTTCTACAGTAGAACTGCAATGCGTCTGCTGGAATTACTACAACACCTGGTTCATGATACACTGGTTCTTAAAAAAAACCAACATAACCAGAAGTCACATAGGATGAGACTGGGTGATCGGGAGGTCTGGAAATAATGGGTGTTAACCAGTTCATTTGTAAAGTGCTGCCTTAAATTTTGAACACAACTGGTCATGTGGGGTGGTGAACCCTCTTCCACGAATATGGTTTCCTGAAGATACTCGCACTATTGAAGCTCTGATATCATGAAATTCGCCAACATGTCATAATACCTGTCCAAACAGGTGCAGAGACCAGTTAGTTACCTCTTCCAATAAATATGGCCCAGTGATGAAATTAACCATAAATCCACACCACACAGTCACTTTTGGATAACACAAGGGTTTTCTGTTGCCCATATGTGACAATTGTGGATATTCACTTTCCTATTTAAGCAGAAATACACTCCAAAAAAATGTTCCATGGCCAAGTGATATTAACTGTCATTCGCCCAGGAATTGAAGTGGAAATGTTACACGAATTTCTACGTCACCGTGCTGTAGCTAGATTTTTTATCTTGTACGGATAGTATGGCAATATCTGACTCATCACCAGCCTTACAATGGCATACAGCTGGTACACTTACTATACCACATGGAGGTTGATGTGAAAAATTCCCGACAGCCGTAGCTGCGTCTTCAACGCGAGATGAGTCCACTCAACCTCTATCTGGTAGAATGCCAAGTTGTCCTGTTGCTTCAAATTTGGCAATCAATCATTTTGTGGACAGTGCGAGCAGACATTGGTCCAATCCTTACATGCTTCCATAGCCGTTACTGTTCTGACAGAACAGCTTCACCAAATAGCTCTTTTACCTGTAATGTAGGCATTGCTCGTGAAGTGCCAGAAAACATCTAAAGCTTTCTTTTCTTTTATAGAGCTGGAAGTCAACATTCAGCAAGTAACATTTTGCACGATCATGATGAGATCTCCAATAAGAGCGCAATATGTTGCTAGTGACGAAATTCTTCGCTCTGCCCTCGGCATGAGGAGCAGAACTTTAAACTAGTCGAATTTAATGGAATTGCTTCTTGTCTTTCTTTAGTTCTTGTGTTACTTTTTAGTATCTGCATTATTTGTTTTTATGTTAGCTACTGCTACAGTACCATCTATTGCCCATTTTTTGTACCTTTTTTTTTTTCTTCAATAAAAGGTGTGTGCATTGTTTGAAGTATCTCTTGTGCAAATTTCTTTCCATTTGGAGCCTAGGACATAGTCCTCTACATGGAAGAACGTCAATGTTAACAACCCTGTTTATAAAAAAAGGAGTCTATAATTCTGTTACATACAAAAGCCTATAATTTTATTTTCAATTATACCAGTTGGCTGTAAATATTTCTAGATGGTAGCATTTGTAATAACTTAAACTGGTAATTCTGACAAAATCCTATTTTTATTAATTTAGATAAATTATTATCTTATTTGAGAAATGGAATCAACTTTTTTTTTTTATTTTCATGCAGATAAAGTGATATTTCTTCAAAACAAGTTCAATTTATTTTTAATGTATCATTCTGCAATATAATAGTGGCGGACATTCTTTTAATTTTAAATAGATTTTTTATAACCAAATCAGTAATAATCCGAAATTTTCATCTTATTCGTCAAAAGTAGATTTCATTTTTTTTAATGGGAGGAAAATGAACTTTTGATTCTAGTTTCTATCAGTTGTGGAATTTATGTAATTCTATTGAGAAGGATATTCATCCGCTATTTATTCAGGAGTTAATTTACTCCATAACCTCATGCCGTCTGCCGTTCAATGGGAATGTTTTCCTGTTAAAAGATCTTCTAGGTGTCCCTCATAATCATTACATTTTTCTGTCTCGTGCTTCCAACTTAAATTCATTGACAATCTTCTATTATTCCCACACTATGATTTATGTCATTATTTTCTGTTCTGGTTTTGAAATGTTTCTATTTGTATTAGGTTGCTTTGCTGCAAACCTTTGAAAATTCAAGACAAATCAGTTTCCTTATTGTTTGAAAAATGTTTACTTGTCGAATGAAATATTAATTTCACCAGTAATGTGGTCAAATTGGAATTTCACCAAAATACTTTCAATTTTAAAGAAATACAAACATTTTTATATGTAATTTTACATTTATCAATATATATATATATAAAATATATATTTACACTATTTTATAAATAGAAAATTCTCTAAATTTTCAAAAAGAATATTGTTTAAAAACAGTTCTCAAGTAGACACTGGAAAATACATAATAATAAAGTATATTTTATACACTTACGCACGCACACACACTGGCTGGTTCTAGTTAATCTGACAGTACTCTAGAGTGAAGTAGAGAAGGATCACAACGAAAATTGATGATAGGTACCTTAATAAGAACATGGGGAAGAGAACTTGTGAATTTTCTGGTGTAAAAAAATGTATTAGAACATGCTAATTTCTCGTGACAATGCAACCAATCGCACGTGATGTTTTCATGTAATTGCTAATCTGCAAAATGAACCTAGCTTTATAAGTGAAACTCTTACCGAAACAACAGTAATGTCGCCACTGCAGTACACCAACATTGTCATTTGAAAGAAATAAGGACAAAGCCTTTATTGATAAATGGACTGAAGAATGTGATAAAGAAATTTAGAGGTTGCAGGGGCTGAAGCGGACATGACACACTGATTTTGCTTTGCAATTTTTGGCAAGGATGTAGCTGAATGAGTCTTACAGATCAGTGACCTTTTCCCTACAAGGAACTGCAAATAATCACTGAGTAACGTCAGTTTAATTGTAACCACCTGATACATTAATACAAACTTAGTATACAATCTTAGTATAAATGCAAAACTAGTGTATAGAGACCAGCTCTAAATGACCAGTAGAACTATTGTACATTTACAATAATAAGATTAGAATTTTCCTTAAATAAATTTCAATATTACAATTTATTTTAACAATTGAAAATGTTAAACCAACCATACTTTTTTTTTTTAATTACAAAATATATAATATTCAGTTTATACAATTCACCTTTACATTTTAAACCCTCTGAATTCATTCCTAGTTACAAAATATTAAAAATGCACTTGTACAATTTTATAAATACTACTATTTTAAAAGCTAACTTTATTATGCTTTTAAAAAAAAAAAAAAAAAATATGAATACATTGCAATGAATTTTGATAATGTCTTTGATGATTTCATTGTTTATTTCTGAGAATTAAGAAAAACCCAACTCAATTCCCATTTTTTTTTTCTTACCAAATAGCAACTTATTTCAATTTATTCTTTTTTCAGAATATAGATTAAAACAAAAAGATTATTATAATCTTTTAATGATGTATTCTTACTATTAATTTTTTTTTTATTATTATTATTAGTGGAATTTTTTGTAAAAACTTCAGATCCTAATCTATCCTCTTTTTTTAATTTCTTACTTTGTTAGTTCCATTACAACAAAGACAGATTTCCCCATTCATTATATTAATATGTACAATAAATAGAATGGAAGAAAGCTTAAATATACATTTAAGTACAAAAATCTTATTTCTGGATAATAATAGTCATTTTTATCTTTAATATGAAAAAAGTTAGTCTGTACACGTATTTTAAAAAAAGCTAAAGAAATAGTTACACTTCCACCAACATCTCAGAATTTTTCTTAATTTAGTCATTAAAAATAGTAAAAATATTCACTTTGAAGTAAATAGGATTGATTAAAAGATTAAGAGTTTCTTTAGACCAAGCCTTCAATTTGAAGGAAATAGAGAAAGCTTTTAACATTTAGCAATTTTGTTAAAAACAAAAGAATTCAAGATGAAGTAGATGGACGGAAGGAAGACGATCCAGAACAAGAAACGTTTAAATCCTAAAAGTAAAAAGAAAGAAAAGCTTAAAAGTTATGGCTTTTATTTAATTCAGGTTATTTAATAGTTTAAGAGAAATGAATCAAAAGATTTAGTTAAAATATTATAAAAGAGTCAATTCTTACCAACTGAAAGCAAGAGTAAGAGAAGGATATCAGCTTTTTGTTTACAAGAAGGCCTATAAATATAAATATCTGGATTAAAAGATTATCGGCATTTAATAAGAAGAAAAGCAATTCAACAGAATTTTCTCAACTGAGAATTCACTCAATAGTTTTCTGTACAGATTTATTTTGTTTAACAAATCAGAGAATGGTATTAATAAACTGTACCCTTTCACCATTCAGTTCCAAAAGTAAGAAGGCAATGTACAGGAGACCAATGCCTAACAAATCTCCCAAGGCTGTCATCAGAGGAATGGTGAAGTTGTCTGGATCCACTTTGAACATCCACCCCAAGTACGTGATTATGGAAGCTATATACAACAAGACAGCCACCTACAATAAACAAACACTCACTTTTATTATTTTGCATTAAAACATTTCCTGGATTAAAACTTATTTCTCTTGATTTGAATTAATTTTTTGTAAAGATTTACTCATACAAATTTAAGATTTTTTTTTTTTTGCTTCATATATTCGCAACAGAAGTAAAAAATAGTTATTTAGCTCTTAATTTAATCTGAAACATTCTGAATTTTAAATTACATATAATAGACATCTTATTAATGAAAGAAGGTTTAACGTGCATAATGTAATATGAAAAGGGAAGAAAAATCGATAACATGCACAAATTCGTTTGCTTTTAACGCATTGAGCAATTATCAATAGCAATCTGGGACAGCTGTTTCGTCCTTATTAGGACTCATCAGCCACATTTAGCTTTGATAATGGAACTCTGAATGCGTCGATATCTATGATCCCGTCTTCCCCTCAGGAAAGTGGGACCCGGTTGAAAGCAAACAACTAAAGAAAAATCGACGCATTCCGAGTTCCATTATCAAAGCTAAATCTGGCTGATGAGTCCTAATAAGGACGAAACAGCTGTCCCAGATTGCTATTGATAATCGCTCAATGCGTTAAAAGCAAACGAATTTGTGCATGTTATCGATTTTTCTTCCCTTTTCATAAGACATCTTATTACTGTATGTGGACAAACAATTCAATACAGTGTATTCAGACCCCAGCTACAGTAAGATCTCTCCCCATATTATGGTAAAAATCAAAGATTCTTAATGAAAAATAATTATGAAAACACCACACGATTTCATATTTTTCCCTTTTAAACCTGCCATACACAGTTATTAGCATCATTTTAGAGTCAATATCAGCATCTACTTTTTCCAGCTCTAATCAAAAGTTCAGAAAAAAAGTTCGCTCTATGCAAACATTGTTTTTCAGAATAACTATACAGACAGTTTAAGCAGAAAAGTAATTTATATAAAATGTAGACATAATTACAAAAAAAAAAAACTAGAAGTGATAGGCTAATTCATATGGTATAAAATAACTTTATAGTATAATCCAAAACATCTACTTTATTCTTCACAATATTTCATTTCTCTTACAGAGAAACTTCCTCAGGTGGCAATATTTGAGGAAAGAAAACTCTTCCTCTGTAATTCCATCGATCTTAATGAATACATAATTTGAATAAATAAACAAATTTCTCGATATCTCATTACAATTCTTATAATCTAACTAAATAATTTATTCCCAGAAATCCTATTAATATAACAACATTCCTTTAATTTCGACGATATTTTGTCCTTCTTTGCAAAGGACTTCTTCAGGTGGTATCAGAGGACAAGAAACTATTCTTCTTCTTCTACATTTCATAAGGATTACAAATAAGAACTAAAATAAAACATTTTCGTATTCAAGTTTACAAATAAACATTATTGTATTCAATAGCATTGTTATTAATAATGATTCTTCGTAAATAATACTAACATTACACCATTAATATCTAAAAACTTATTTTTTTCATAAATTCTTTAACATATCCAAATGATGCACTACTCATTTTAAGAAGCTTATCCTTATTAATACAATTTTTGCAATTGATCAAACATGATTCGAGAAGGAGTCTCTTTTCTTAGAAATTTTGCATTCAATTTTGACAATTGGATCTGGGTTGTGTCCTCCTTCATCACAGTGATCTTTCCAAGTAAGAAATTTAACTTTTGTTTATTCCTAGAAGCTCTAACATGTTTATCTATCTAACATGTTCTGCCAATCTCTCCCTTGAAGTTCTTCCAAATAGACACCCCCACAATCTCTGCACGTCAGATTATAATACAATCCCCATTTTATTTAACATGTTTTTATTAATATCCTTCTTCTGTTTAAACAATTTGTTACCTTTATAAAAAACTAATCGAATACTGTTTACTTTAAATCCCAATGGTACCTAAATTACTTTATTAAATTAATGTTTTCTTTATTTTGTTTCACTTTTCTTTTTTTAAAGGAGACATTGACAGAATATATTCAAGGAATATTCTTCAAGGAATAAAAAAGGAGAATTTCCGATTGGGCAGATCACTGTGATGAAGGGGGACACAATCCAGATCCAGTTGTCAAAATTGAATGCAAAAATTCTAAAGAAAAAGAGACTTGTGATCGAATCATGTTTGATCAATTGCAAAAATTGTATTAATAAGGATAAGTTTCTTAAAATGAGTAGTGCATCATTTGGATAGTTAAAGAATTTATGAAAAAATAAGTTTTTAGATATTAATGATATAATATTAGTATTAATAATAATAATGATGATGCTTCATAAATAACAATGCTATTGAACACTATAATGTTCATTTGTAAACTTGAATACGAAAATGTTTTATTATTAGTTCTTATTTGTAATCCTTATGAAATGTAGAAGAAGAAGAATAATTTCTTGTCCTCTGATACCACCTGAAGAAGTCCTTTGCAAAGAAGGACAAAATATCGTGGGAATTAAAGGAGTGTTGTTATATTAATTGGATTTCTAGGAGTAAAAAAATTATAAGATATTTAGTTAATCTTCTGTAATATAACAATTTTTTAAACTCCAAAACTGAATAATTAAATCATAAAGAAACTAATATTTTTTGGATGACAATCAGACTTCTTAAATTATAAATATGTCATCCAATAATATTAGTTTCTTTATGATTTAATTGTTATTCAGTTTTGCGAGAATAATTAGTATAATAAATTGTTAGTTAGCTAGATTAAAAGAATTGTAATGATAAAGAAATTTGTTTATTTATTCAAAATTACGTATTCATTAATAAAGTGAAGAAAAAAATATGTATTCATTATGATCGATAGAATTATAAAGAAGAAATCAGTTTTCTTTCTCATATATTGTCACCTGAAGAAGTTTCTTGCTAAGAGAAATGCAATATTGTGAAGAGTAAAGTAGATGTTCAGGATTATACTATGAATTTATTTTATATTATAAATATATTTTCGAAGTTATGAAGAATTTTAATTCATAATTTTTTTCTTTGTTAGCTCGGGCCCCTTTGACAGTTATGTCCTTAGAGGGGGCTCTTAGTATGTTATTTAGACTGATGCCATTGGATGGGACAGAAACTGAC
>JAFIDM010006206.1:0-25280 GCA_023159025.1 Thereuonema tuberculata
CGACCAAATCTTCTAAACTGAAACACCGCAATCTTCTCTCCGCTTCCCCTGTTGTGGCGGTCAACTCAAGTGACGTGAGGTTGACGTCGCCTTCCACATCTGACTGTTTTGTTCAATGGCATTCTCTTCACTAACCCAGAGTGAGGCTCTGCTTCCGTTTAAATGTCCTTTCTGCTATGACGTCACATATCATTTTAATTAATAAATTTAAATTTTTTGTTTGAAGCCTGGGTAAACTTCGCAAATATTCCAATAATAATTATTTAATTTCAATTATCACTTCAGTTTTCATAAGTATAGAAAGCATAAAAAGGAAATTTCAGGGGCCAAGACCAAAGTTCTATTAACGCTATTAATAAATTGGTATGGGTTTTTTTTCTCCCCTTTTCCTTTAAAAATTAAAACAAAAAAATCAACTTCGAAAGTGTAGGTCAACTGTGATCCTCAATAAAGTTTCGATTAAAAAATCTACTAAAATAATTTGCATTTTCTTTCCTTAAGAAATGTGGAACAGAGTTTCGCAAAAATATGAAAAAGGGGTTAAATTAATTACAACCGGCAAAAATTGAGCTATTGAGTTATTTTAAGAACACTCTCGGTAGTCCCACTTTTCTGTAATCCGGCCAACTGGGCGCCATATTAGGACGTATTTGATATGTTTTAATGTTGTTCCAAAATCTGATGTGAATCATCCATCTACTGTCTAAAGATGAAATAGAACCATTTTTACACGTAGGTTTTATATATGTTTAAATAACTATTTATAAAATTAATAAAACGGAATTTGTACAACTCATTTAGCATTTATCGATAATGACAAAGCATTTGATAATATCAGTTAGAAACAGTAGTATACAATGGAAAAAAGTGGTTCACACATCTATTATAAACAAGCACAGCCTTTATGAAAATCCAAAATTATTATTGAGACAGAAAAGAAGAATTACCTTAAAGAAATAAGACAACATCTCCCCAAACAAAAATGCAGATAAAAAGTATAAGCAAGTGTAAAATGAAAGATCAATATTACATAAATATAATGATAATAGCAGCAAAGCATAAAAAAATCTGAAAAATATTTTTATTACCAACTATCAAATATAAAGTAAATGTAATCTAAATACTGCGCTAACTTGTGAACGAAGCTTCTACGGCAAAAATGGTTTTGAGCTTCAACATCAGCGTAAACAACTGAGTAAGTATGCCGAATTTCATTAAAATGGATGCAGTGGTAACAAAATTATTTGGTTTTTGAACGTATGTTTTGTTAGAGTTTCAGTTGTCGAGGGCAGTTCCCAAGAATTTCATGGAAACAATATGGAATGACACAAAGAAATAATATTTTCATCCAATTTGAGTATCCTTGATTCAATGGTATCATTGAGAACCGTTGGATCTATCTTAATAGCCTAATTATTCGAGTTACAGACAGCTTATTGTGCTTTAATTTTCTGACAATTTGTAGATTTTTTAATTATCTTTCTTCAAGTAATTTAATAATAGTGCATTATTTTTCCATTGCAATATTAAATAAGATAGATGTCATATAATGTTTCCTACTAATGATTGTAACAACCAAACTCACATTTGTATAATCCAAACACTGCGCTCACTTGGGAACGAAGCTTCTACGGCAAAACTGGTTTTGAGTTTCAAAATCAGCGTAACAAACTGAGTTAGTATGCCAAAGTGGTATCTTAATTATATCGAGTTACAGACAGACCTTTATGTAATCTAAATACTGCGCTAACTTGTGAACGAAGCTTCTACGAGGAAAATGGTTTTGAGTTTCAAACTCAGCATAAAAAACTGAGTAAGTATGCCAAATTTCATTAAAATCGGTGCAATGGTAATTAAATTATATCGAGTTACGGACAGATAGACAGCAGACGAAATTAGCCAATTATAAGTTGATTTACAAACGATCAGGATTTTGTTAGTAAAGACAGACTTCATGGAACTGTCTATAAGCCAAACGCCGTTCCACATATAACTTAAAAATATCAATTAAAAAAAACAAAAACATTCTTAGAACTAAAAACATTTTCAATTTGTCATTGAAAATCAAAGAACAGCTCTCGCATTTCCATCATATCATTACTTCCTAAAAAATTAAAGTCAGCGAACAAAATCAAAAACTCCCAAAGAATATGAGCACAAGTTCTTTGAAAGGAAAAAATAAAACTAAGACAAATTAAAGACATGGTATTGCAAATTTTATGAGGTAATCTCAGTTTCACCATTGATAAAATGGTGGGAACACGGAAAAAAAGAATTAACCGAAAAGAAGCATCAGAAATAAAATTTCTAAGACATGTGAAAGGATGCATAAGAACAAATTGAAACAGAAATGATTACTTAAGAAAGGAACTAGCTGTCGAGACAAATACAGAGAAAATAACACAATTCAAAATGTAATGTAAAGAATACGATCATCAAATAGAATTCCTGAACAGTACAGCATTATTGCATTGTTGAAAGTTTTAAGGTTGCTTTCAAAACATATACATTCGTTTCGAGTTCCGTTTTTTGGATGCTTTTGTGTCTTCTTTTAGTTCGATTAATAGAGTGCTATCGCATCTTCAACAACTTTTATGCTAACATCTTTTTTAAAAAATATTTCATTTTCCGATGAAAATGACATGGTAGAACAAAACCATAAAACAAATAAATATCTATAAACTGCTGAAATGTTTTATTGGATATAAAAGTTAATAATATTTGCTCCAAGATTTAATACGAAATTTTATAATTTTAAACAGATCATTCTGATTGTGAAATATCAACAGAAAGGCCATGGAAAAAGACGCTTAACCGTACGCTTCACAGTTTCCCGTTTGAATAAATTTTTACTTATTTAATTCTCTTCGACAAATATATCAGAGATTTATTATTATCTGATACATAACAAAAATAATGATAAGCTAGACTTGTTTTTCAGATTTTCAGTGATTACAGCATTCATAAATAGTCTAGTCAAATTAGCTGAAAAATGGGTTAACATGGAATTAATTGCAATACAATTTCTGTGAGTGGATTCTCATTGAAAATTTCCCGCAGAACACTATGGTGAAAAGACTACCCCTTTACGATGACGCATTAATCCAATACGGTGGATTTTTCAAAACAATAAGGCTGTCCATTTTTTGAGATATATAGTTTAAATGTTTATATGCACATGTGTGCTATGATTTTAAATGTTAATTAAATCATGTCAAAATGTCAAAAATACCATCAAAAATTGTTTCTGATGACAATAATTAACATAATCGGGATTAATACAATAAACAATGATAATTATATGTAAATATGCCAATAGTTTTGACATTATTTATAATTTACATTTTTGTTGTTTCACATTATTTGAAAAGGATGAAAAATTTCAAAAAGATACTATTGTACAAAAATAAGATACCATTTCAATCATCGTCCAAGTCCACTTCCATGAAATTGCTTATTCCTCGACAATCCATTCTCGCATCTGTGCATACTACTCCCTGTCTTTTGCATACACATTGCAGAGTTGCACATTGACTCTTGATACAGTCTCATTTCATAAATTTTAATAAATGATCTGGTGCTAGTGCTTGACTCATTCTAATGGGGATCAATCTTCCAGTTTTCATTTCAAATCCCAACTGTACTGGACCCATATGAATACCCATCCACTACTGTACCTGATGATATACTCTCAGAGAATGAAATTTGCAGGCATCCTCTGTAGGAGGCAAGACTTCCGGTTTGACACGTATTGTTGATTTTGTTGCCTTTAAAGTGAAAGGTCGAAGTCTCGTATCATGTGGTGTGCTGTCTCCTGTTTTTCCTCAATACAACGATAAAATGGAATTAAGACCAGCATTTTCAATTTCTTCTGTTGATTTTTGTGAAGTTTTGGAATACAGCAGCACTTTCTTTGTAGCTGCCTGATTTTCTTAGCAACTTTATGGAGTCACTTCTTCCTAATCCAAATAGTTTCGAGGTGGTATCACATACTAATACGGCGTGAGCAAATAAGATGTGAGAGCAGACGTCGTCACCTAGAGCTTTTGCTTTTTTGCATGCACAGTTATGCTTTTGGAAGATTTTTTGGTTCTGGGCAAAGGAAAATATCACATACGTTTTCTTGAAAATGATGAAGGATTAGTATGAGAAGAATAGTGTCCTCGCCAACAATGGCTGTAGGATGTTTTTCGAACAACTCTGCAGCGTCCATAACGACCATGACGTCTGCATCACTGCTTTGATGGGCTTGCTTTGTTTTACACCCAGCTTCTTCTAAGTTTTCCGATAACTGAGCAATGAAGGCCCTATTTATTTTCATTGTTACTCAGAAATAATTTTTTCTGGATGGCAATGGAGGTAGAAGTTAAGAAATATACTTTCCGTCCTACAATTCCTCGGTATCTTTTTAGATGGGCTTCTGATTTTGTAGAAAACTTATCTCCATATCCCTCGAATACTATTATTGTCTGGCCATACTTTGTTAGCACATATCTTTCATAGGCACAAAGCAGCTCACGGAATGTCTGATTCTGACTCCAAGGAAGGCGATGTAGTAATCAACCACCATCAATTACGAAATGCATTTCATCGGGCATGTTTGCAATGCCTAGTACTTGCTCTTTAATGTAATTGGCATGCTGTGATTTCCCAGATTCTCTCATAAGTCCATGCTTATCGAATAAACTAGCTGGATATGAGCAAAGCTCATAATAAAACACCTCCTGCTAATCCACCCCACTCATCTCAGCAGAAAGCAACATGCGCTGATACAATAGTTCAGGTTCAATAACAAAGGTTTCTTTTTTCAATTTAACAGATTGGCCTGATTTAATTGGATGAAGCTGTTTTCTTTTATAAAAAAAGTTAAATGTAATAGTTATGTTCACACTTCCTCGTAAAAGTCGACAAGAAAATTATATAAACATTGTCTGCAATTACGATATATTCCGCTATTATTTTATATTAATGTCATCAGAAACAACTTTTGATGGTATAATTGACTTTTTCGTCCCAAAAACCATATAAAATGATATCACACATGGGCAAATAAACCTTTATACTCTAATATCTCAAATAATGGACAGCCATCTTGAAAAATCCGCCATATCGGATTAACACGTCATCGTAAAGTCGTAGACTTTTCACCATCGTTTTCTACGGAAAATTTTCAATAAGAATCCACTCACAGAAATTGTATTGCAATTAGTTTGAGGTTCCGCGACAAATTGACTAGACTAAACTGAAATAGTCAGTGCAGTAACAGAGCGTTTCTGACCATGTTTAGGTCAGAACATTGCCATCGAAAAAAAAAAAGTTTGCGAACAATGTTGTAATGAAAAAATAAAATAAAATGATCAGAAAGCAATTTCAGAAGAAAAAAAAATTAGATAAAAAATAAATGAGCTTACTAGAACAATCAGAATTTCAGTAGCTGAACGCGATAAGTCTGAATAATAAATAACTTGGTCATGGTTATTGATAAAAATCAGATTACAGATACGATCAATACAAATTTTTCTTTATATTATTCTGATAAAGTTTAAGCATTGTTTTTAAAAGATAAATATTTTGTAAGAGGTAGTTTCTCAAATGAAAACGTTTTTTAACGATGCTATTAATAAAAATAAAAACAAAAATATTATTGTGGGTGGAGTCAAATTCAAAATCGTTCCTGGACGTTAAATATGAATTTATGTTTACTGGCATTTTAGAAATCTAAAAAAATATTGTCACGGTTCAAAGGAAATTAAATAAATAAATAGTGAATTGAACTAAAGCAGTGGAAACGAAAACACCTGTTGATTGGCCGTCGAGAGGGGGCGCTGGGCCCATGTAAACCCCTATCCCGACTCAAGAATGGGATTAAAGTTAAGGAAAAACACAACTCACAAATTGAGATTAAGAAAATATATTAAGCTAAGTCAAGATAACAAATACTATATATAAAAAATAATTATCATTAAAATCACATCTCGTATTACGGAGACTGTGAATCAAACAAAGTAAGCAAATCTACCCTTAAGAGGTAAAACATATTACACCTAAGCAAATACAATTCTGCAAAAACAAAAAAAAAATCATATAACAAAGAAGAACAGCTTAGAACGGATGAACTTCACCCTATGCAGGCCGGCTATTGTTCATGAACTAAAAAGAATGAATAAAAAAAAATACACTATTCAATTAAAATGAATAATGCATGAAATTTAAGACAAAGTAATTAACAGCACTTAAAGTACTACTCAAACTATGAGCATCTAATACCCTTCGATTCACTTGTAATCGTTACATATCTGAATTAGTATCTGTCCGTGGGTGAGAGTTTTAAAACAGTTTCATTTGGAGAGTGAGAGAAATTAAATAGTTAGTTTTAGTTTCACGGCTGCACTAAATCAGTTCCTTCGGTGTAAGTCATTTGAAACAAAATTAAATGAAACTACTTACAGTCTGTAATAAACATCGCACATTCACACGCGAATAAAATTTCCTTGTTGTTTCGATGCACCTGAACATGGGAGACACTTAGCATGTTCGCGGATGGGCACGCTGTGGGCGGGATTTCGAGAATATGTCACGCAGAACTGGGTGACGGGTAGAACAGCAGGGTCACTTCGGGATCGGGTGATGGGTTCCATCCCTGGAACAGAGCACGGCACTTGCTTTTCGCACTTCTCAAAACACTTATCTTTCGCCCCGGACTCTTCAACTTGCTTTCTTTCACGGGTTTTACTGTTTCAGGGAGCGGGGACGCCTTCTCTTTTTCCCGCAAGACTCCGAACAGCCGAGCGGTCGGCGGGAAGCCCACTCTCAGCTACGAAGCACGGTTAATCCATCATATCGAGTACCATATCAAAACTGTTCTCGCCTACTTTCTCACCTCGGGGTCATATTTATAAACTCGTGAATTCAGTAATTACTCGTCCAATAGGGTATCGACGTTGGAAAGCACGCGAAAACGAGAGTCCAACGCTTTCTGATAAACTGATTATTGGCGGCATCGAGTCTAATTCAATTAGCCAGCATACAGCGAGAACAAGAAAAATTAAGTTAAAATACATATAAATATAAAAATAGGGATTAACGTTAACAATTGATCAAAGAAAGACACTCTCTTTAATAAGACAATAAATTAATAGTCTCTTGCAAATTACAATTAAAGAGAACAGAAACGAAACACTAGATTCTAAGGATATTAAAGAACAGGAAAAGATAAATTACTGAATAACAAACGTGGCACGGTTTAAGAAAAAGAAATAAACAGGGAATAAAAAAAAACCGTGATAATATATAAAAAGTTTTTTTATGCAGCATCTGTACTGTATACAGTATAAAAACAGAAATACTGAATCAAATAAAAAAAATAATCATGCAATAATATATAATTCACTATTTCAAAATGTTTTGCATAAAGAGAGAGTGTTACTATCAATATATTTCATCAAATCATCACTAAGCTACTGATAATACCATTAGTTTACTTGGCAATTGATAATAATCTAAAAAAAAATTAAAAATAATGATAAAAAAAGGAAGTACCTTAAAAAAAAGTTAGGTAAAAAGTTAAAAACGTTATAAAATAAGAAGGAAAAAAGGCTGGAGCCATTGAGAAAAAAAGATGAAGAGAAAAACCGACAAATAAATTTACAAAGCGACAGCTATTCCAGGATGTAGCTTTGTAAATAAATTTGTTGTTATTAAGTTAAGGAGACGCTGTTTACACCAGACTTTCGAAGATATGTGATTTCTTGGCTTTTATATCAGTCTAAGTGGATGTTAAACGCATGTTCTTGTTTTTCAAAAATGATAATCACTGAAAAGTAAAATATTCGCCAATAAGTACTAATCTTGACTTCCCTGTGCCAGTGCAAAGGTCATAGGCCCTCAATCAACCCCTTATTTTAACATTTGAGATAACATTACGAATAACAGGGTGTCTACAAAATCTGAATAAAAACATTCCCTGATTTTTCCTTGATTTCATGAACAATTTCTTTTAAAATTCCCTGATAATTCCCTGATCTGTTCAACCAAAAAATTCCCTGATTTTAAGTAATAATTGCGAAATTCCCTGATAAGTACCGGATTTTTTCCAGAATAACAAAATTCTCTGCTAATTCCCGGTTTTCCCTGATTTCCCGATTCTGTAGACCCCCTGAATAAATGAATCAGATACTCGAAATCCTACTTTGATACTTACATGGGTCATAGAATGAAACGATGTGGTTCGTTACCCTCTCATGGATAAACAGACGAAACTAATTAAGTTTGAGTTATAGGATTGATTTAAGCCAGGGGATTATCTAAGTGTGTAAAGCTTAAGGCTTAAGATTTGTTTGGTCAGGTAACTTTTGATCTTTATATTGAGGAGGGGCGATTATTTAATTAATCATAACCTTATAGTGTAATATTTTCACATCTTGTTTTAAAAGAATATTGTATAAGTTAATTAGAAGAGTGTATAATATTTTATTTAATTGAAGTATTATCATATATGATATCTATTTTTATTAATTCCAGTATTTTCTTGTAAAACACTTGTTCTGAGCATTACCGTGCGAAAATCACTTATAATATATTCTCACGAAAAGGCAATATCTATAAGTTTCGATTCAGACGGAAATGCGTCACTCGTTGCTAGGTGATGTGTTTCGGTGTCAAGGGGTCACCTGAACATTTCGACCTCACCCCATTGGTTAAAGATGGCAAAGGTCAAGTTTGGCGGGAATCTGTTAGGCGAGTGAGGAGTAGAGAATCGTCCCGGAAGGAGAGACGATGTCCAGGTTTTGATACGAAAGGTCGTTTCTTCGCAGTTATGGAGGATAGGATATCCTCGTACTTTGTGCGTGAAGTGCAATGTTTCGTGACATAGACTCTACAACTTCTACTACAATTACGAGGCGAGACGATAAGTGACCGATGTGTGAGCCAGTTTCTGTGACGAAAGCTGTCTGTTACGAATTAGCCATCGCAGAACTACCTTACAACGGGGCATCATGGGACGAGCAGAGAGAAAGACGAACCATCCGAGCAAAGCTGAGGGCCGATGTCCAGCGTAGAAACTACAGTTTGTAAAACCTTTTGTATTTTGTGACTACGGACAAAAAATAAGACGGAAAAGACCGTAAGTACAAACTCTGTTAATACGGGAGAAAAAGAAAAAAGGAAAGAAACTGACAGTGCAACACGAACTCAGATTTCCAGCGTTTTAGTATTGTGTGAGAAAAACGAAGTCCGAGGTCAGCCGATCTCAGAAACCGGGGTGAAGAGCCATTGTTTCGATGTTAGACGGTAGAAATTAAAATAAGTGTGTCGTTTCGATTTCGGCCGAACTGAAACTTAAAAATAACATTTCAATTATGTCAAACTTGCCATTTTTAGCAGTAATCTGCGAACTATTCAAGGGTTAGTGCAAATGTTGATAAAAGAAAGGAGGAGAAAGTGTTTAACTCTTTAGTGTTCGAACAAAACTGCAGTGAGAGAGGCCATTTAGTAAGATTGAATTTGTGAATCTACGGTTGTGTTATTTAGCAGTTCAAGAAACAGACATTGACATACGACAAAGTTTGAACTATTTCGTTTATTGGCATAATAAGAACTAATGTTTTAATGTAAAAAGCCAGTGTGTTTAGTTGTTAACATTTTATTATCCGTTGTATCATACCATTTTGTATTACATGTATTGTGTGGGAATTATTATGATGTTTATTAAACTTATATTATTGTGTGCGGGAATTG
The DNA here is from genome assembly GCA_023159025.1 of Thereuonema tuberculata. NCBI lineage: Eukaryota > Metazoa > Arthropoda > Chilopoda > Scutigeromorpha > Scutigeridae > Thereuonema > Thereuonema tuberculata. Next base: position 9,739 of record JAFIDM010006206.1, read on the forward strand.
TTGGCTGTATGCGGATGAGAAAGGTCAATTACATTTGAATAAGGAGGGGGAAGAAAAGTTGCGGATCAGCTGATTGTTTCAGAAGGGGTCAAACAGAATTTTAGGTTCTATTTTTTTTGCAGTGGTTCGAACCAGGGGAAAACAACAGTCGACTGAAAAAATTGTTTTGGTATTAAAATACTATTTTATATCTCATATTTAACCTTTTGAAAAAGGCCTGAACATTGTTTTTGAATTTACTTAGGTAATATTATATATAAGAAAGTGTTGTTTGTTTTCTCTCATAAAAAGAAGCGGGAAGGGATAATTTAATCATTTTTTTTTGGAGAGTTACTTAATGAACAGAAATTGGGTTTGTTTACTTGTCATTGATTAAGTGTACTTTGCCAAAGAGTGTTTTTTATGAATAAACATGAATTTATTGTTTCATTTACACTTTAGTCTGTTTATCTATTATTTAACCTTAAATATCCAAAGAAAGTTTAATCATAAGCCAGAGTTAAATATTTTTTCCATTGTCCAGAAGAGTAAAGCTTAATTTAATTTAATTATTTAAGTTTGATCTAGTGGAAGCTATCTTTTGGGATATTATACTCTATTACATCCCATACAATTATTTCTTGTGATAGTTTTGGAGAAAAAATAAAATACACTAGTTTAAGTGTGTTATTGAAGGGTTGATCTTTGGGGTGTATCTTAGTTCTTTGTTTTATGGGCCCAGAAACACTGGACAAGATACATATGAAGCTCCTTAAAGAGAAAATCCCGAAGTAACAGGTAAAATCAGGTGAATTGTGTTTTGAAGTTTTGGTAGCATTGCGTAGTATTATTTTATTATTATTTTGTAGTTCACTTAGAGTGAAAGGAAAATCCCAAGGTGACAAGAATTGGGAAAAAAACACACAATGGACTAGAAATTCTTTTCTACATTCTACTAGGCCATCTCCCGTGTACAGATTGTTCGTTATAGATATTTGAAGAAGAGATTTATTTAGATGGACGTTGGTTGATATAGATGTTAAATGAAGATCATAGCTTATATACGATACTCCTGGCGACGAATTGATTGTGACTATTCTTTCGAGTGACTCTAGACAAATTTTCCTTTTTGGCGGAAACTTCAGACAAATTTTATCTGTAGTCAAGAATGGCGGAGATTACGATATTATTAACAGTTCTTTGAAAAAATCTCATCCTTTCTCTCGTTGTCCATTTCGATACTAATTGATTATCGATGATAACACGATGGTTTATATGAGATAATCCAAGAATAATGGATTCCAATGAAAGGGTTAAAGCCACATTTTGAAGTTTTGAAGATTCTTTTCAAGCCATCTCTTTTTCAAGCATAATAAAATTGGAATAAGTACAACAAAACAAAATAGTTGAAAGCTTAAACAAATTTCAAAAACAAGTAAATCAATAAGTTTAGTTGTTTTTACAAAAATATATTAATAAGGTACAATTCAGTTATTAAAAGTAATAATAAAAAGAAAAGAAAATTTAAGATAATCTAACAAAACTCGATTCCAAACAAAGCAGTTAACGCAACATTTTGAAGTTCAATAATGCTCATTTTGATTTTGTCGACTTCCTCGTGACAAAAAAAAATGGAAAATCGTTTTCCATTGTTGCACTAACATTGGGGCACAACAACAACACAACAATTGCGGAGATATAAGTCAAAAAACAATATGAAAAAAGTTGTAGTCCCTATGGCCTAATGGATAACACATTCGACTTCGGATCAGAAGGTTGCAGGTTCAATTCCCGTCGCGGAAATTTCATTGTAAAAATTATTTCTATTTTCCATTCACACAGAAAATTGCGCCGGACAGACAGACACACAGACAGACAGAGAAATAAAAGATTTTAGTAATATAGATTCTGCCATCGTATTAAATACTGTTTGTCCACCACAACTTGAGCCTTAGCCACGCCTCTTCAAACGGAGAAGACATTTCACAAAAGGGGTGAGGGTTGTAAAAGAAAAATTTGGGAAAAAAAAAACAAGATTACGAAAATTTTTTTTTAAATATTTACTATTAAAGAAAAAAATTATTTATAAAATAATTATGAATGACATTTATAATTTGAGAATATTGAGTATATTTAACTATATTGCCAATGGTCTTAATTTGTATATTTGTAAATGTTCTGAGGATCTTTACTGGATTGTTTTTAAACAAGCTTTTTTTTTTTTTTTTTGATTAATGATTACATTTATTTCTTGCATAAAGTCAAGAATTAGTGTTTGTAATTTCGTTAAAAACAGTTACGATCTTTCATTATTAAAAATTTAAATCATCACCTGCAATATTTTTGTTTATTCTAACAATTTTATTTTGGTGTTTTGATTGACTATTATTATTACAAACAATATTACATTATTTTAGTTTTGTTTTCATTTCCATTATATCAAAACTTGCATTGTAATTCATGCAGTTATTATTATTATTATTGTCAATCTAATTCTATTTTTAATCTTTTAGGACAAGTGCCAATGTTCTTAATTTGGATATTTGTAAATGTTCTGTGGAACTTTACGAAATTGTTTTTAAACAAATTTTGCTTTTTTTTTTAACTGTCAGCAGTTAATTGTTAAATAAAACATTATTACCATGAAGTGTATATATTTATTACTTACATTAATTAATATAATTTATATATAATTGCGATTTTTCATAATTTAAATGAATAAGAAACAGTATAAATATAACAGTTCTTAAACAGCAAATCAGTCTTAAACATCGTTACAGTTAAAATATAACCTAGTTATTATTATATGTAAGAAAATAGATATATAATGTCGTATTTTATATCATCAATTCCTCTGTAATACCAAGAAACAAAATCTGTGCATTTCCCCTGAAAATGGAAAACTATCACACTGCCCCTCAAATGACTTCTTGAACTCTTCGCCTACCACGTGACATAGGCGTGGCTAAGGCTCAAGTTGTGGTGGACAAACAGTAAATATATTAACAAAAAACATACAAAAACAATGAGCGAATTTTAATGCTTTCTTTTTCATAAGCTTTTTCTTAAAATTCGAACTACATTGAGAGGATAATGGAGGAATTTTCAACATTGTGGTGTTAATTCCAAATCTCTATAGTAGACTCGTTGGGAGTTCTTTTTCTGTCTTCTGCTGTATGAATATTGCTAATCCTATAGCTTCTTCTAAATAACTACATGGATTTTCGAAATCTGACATTTCCAATTATACACTATACGCAGAAAAGAACGAACAAAATTGAAGTATGTTTGCAATAAGGTTTCTGTATCTAGCAATCTTGGCTTCCAAAGAATGGTATGAACTCTTTCAAACAGTTCAAACATGTTAAATTCAGTATGTCTGTCTAATCAGTCTGTCTGGTTCCCATAATAACATTACAACAAGTGATTGGAACTTCTTGAAACATTGCTTACATATTTATGGATCTGAGACTATCTAACTATTGCAAATTGGTTTGAAAATTTCTCCGTGTGAGTCCGTACGGAGTAATTTTACGTGAATGTGATTAAAACTTCCAGAAACATTTAATTCTCAGCAAATGCATACAATGAAACATATCTTTATGTGTTATAGCGCATCGTAATCCATTTTCTATTCGTAGTTCATTTTAACATTACGGATCCATTGATTTTGCAAAAGTTAATTGGATTTAGGCGACGTAAGTTATTTGACTTAAATATTTAAATTAAATTATTTGAGGATTTGAATAGATTTGCAGCAACTGGAAATTATGAAGATAAATTGTTGGATTCACAAAGATATCATTTTTTTTTCTAGGTTTTCAGTTCATAAAAAAACTCAACTGAAAGAAGCAGGCTGTGAATTTTTCAAGAATTTCTTATTTAATCTAAACGTTTTCTACATTTTAAAAGTTGTCATACACATTAGAGCAAACTCATAATATCCTTTGGTACTTATGTTTCTGAAACATTTGCTTCTTCTTTCATCGAGAAAGTCAACTTTGGACCAGGAGCTAGCCAATCCTGACAACATCAGGTGAGGCTGGGAAATTTAAGACGGAAGGACGAGATTTACATCTCGTCCAGAAATAACCCTGAGGTAGTAAGTCTGTGATGGAGCATTGTATAAAATAACCCTTACTCCTAATAATCTGGTCCTAACATCGGAATACGGAACTTAGATCTAAAATTAAAAATGTCCAATAACGAATCAAGACAAACAGGTTTCCTGTAAAGTATGTATTCTTATTAATATATACATACATTTATATCAACCCTGTTAATCACTTGTATGACCTATTACTATAAAAGAGATTGATGCATAAAGTCTTTTCTTGTCAGCACGAATAACTCATTTCTTGAATCAATAATTAAAGTCTCTTGGTTAATGTGTACCTATCTATAATAATATCTGTACTCTTTCACATAATAATATCTTGCACATGTAGCAACTTTAATTAATCCTTGGATCCTCGATGACTCTAAAACGATAAATGTAATCTTCTGAATTTACCCATCCGTGTTACCGTAATGAAAGATTTACTTACATTCGGTGATCTTGATTCATCGTTAACCTTTGATATCAACATTGAATGACTCTTCTAAATGGTCGATTAATGATGATCCGACGAATCTCGATGTCTTCTACTTTCGAATGTTTTCGGAGTTAAATTTGCGACTTATATCCTGCCTTAAATGGATTCATGCAAATTACACTTATTATTTCCGATATAATATCTTTCAGTAATCATCGTACATATTTACGTCTAGTATTAGGAATTCTAACAAAACTCAGTTCCTAATATTTGTAATGGAAATCATCCGAGAACATCCTTATTCATTCGTATCCATATTGTTCTCACATTTCATTTTCACTGTTTATCACGAGTTCATTGTTGAACAATGATCATATCTATCTATATGTAACTTCACGCTTACTGTTTATCGACGATTCTTGCCGTGCTCATTGTTCTTGTTGCATTACATATAATTAAATTCGCGAGGCTTAGAATTGCAATCGTTTGAAACAAGTCTAGAAATAAATTACGTAAGTATTCCTATTTGAAACTCATAAAACTCCCTTCCAATTCAAGACGAGTCAACAAATAAAATTATTCAACTTCTATGGTCAGTGTCCATCTCTTTCAGGCTTTTCACTAAGTCTTTTAATTAAGTTTCACTCACCGCTTTAGTCAACAATTCCGCACTGTTATTTTCGCTGCTCACATACTTAACTTCAATTTCCCTTTTATCAACATAATCCTTAATGATACAGTATTTCAGTTTAATGTTTACTGCGCGTGGTTTCAAACTTTTTCTCTATCAGCCTAAGGGTGGACTGGTTGTCGCAGAACAATGTTACAGTTCCTTTGATAGTTTCGTAAAATCCATTTCGGAGAGTGTTCTCTTCAGATTGATGACTTCTCGTGCACATTCACTGCATGAATCAGTTCACTTTCCTGGGTACTTTGCGCTACAGTGCTTTGTTTCTTGCTTCTCCACGAAACCAAGCTGTTACCTAAGAATATCACGCTTCCTGACGTTGACTTGCCCTTGGATCTATCGCCAAAACTTGCATCGGAGTATGCCTTAAGTTTGTTTTCTCCCTTCGAAAATATTAACTTCTTGTTTTCACTTCCGTGGAGATATTGTAGAATCCTTTTAGCATTCTGCATGTCAAGAACAGTAGGATAGTTTAGGACTTCTGAACATCGATTCACCTCATAAGTAATGTCGGGTCGGCTTCAATTGCTTAAGTAATTGAGGCTCCCTATGATACTTCTGTACTTAAGATGATCTTCCTTGCCTAATCTTTCATTCTTGTCTTTCTTCTGTTGATTCAGATATGATACTTCTATCATGGGTGTGCTCATGGGTTTGCAGTCACTCATTTGATATTTGGCCAATAGATCTTGGATGAATTTCTTCTGTGAGATGCTAATGATGTTCATATCCAAATATTCTTTGACTTCAACTAGATCTTTGACTCTTGAATAACTTGTTCAAAGTTCCTTTGATCTTTCCAATAATGGCGTTGGATCTACCCATTATTAGTATGTCATCTACATAGAATAACAAGATATAAGTATCGTTCTCTCCATTCTTGTAAGTAAAGATACATGGTTCTGACTTGGTTACCATGAATCCACTCTTCGTTACCTTGTTTCATAGTGTTTCATACCAGTTCCGGCCTGCTTGCTTAAGACCGTAGATTGACTTCAAAAGCTTTAGTCCGCTACATTTTGGATCTTTGACAGTCACACCTTCTGGTATCTCAATATAGATATCGTGGTCTATCAATCCGTTTAGATATGCTCCCTTCACATCGCATTGATGTATACAATATCCGTTCTGTACAGCAAGGGCTGAAAACATCCGGATCCTAGTTAAGCTTGGGGTGGGCGAGTAAGTGTTGCCATAATTTACTCCCTCCCTTTGCATAAATCCGTTAATAACTAGACGACCTTTATACTTACAATCCTTCTTGATTCGGAATATCCACTTCGTTGATAATGGGCTAATATAGTCAGGGACCTCTGATTCTAACCACGATTCGTGTTCTTCAAGGTTTTGCAACTCTTCCTTGATTGCATTTAACCATTTTAATCTACTTTTCCCTTGGATGGCTTGCGTATAATTCGACGGCGTGGGTTCACATTCTAGCATATTTATTCTTATCTTCGGGTTCAACTTCACTTGCCTACTCCGCAGTTTAAAGTAGTTCTCCTGTTCTTCTTCTTGTGATTCTTCATCTTCGGAATCAGCTACATTATGATCAGATTCCTCTTCTGCTATACTTGAACTCTCTTTATCAGGTGTATCAACTACTGTTTCTTCTTTGTTGGATACTTCTTCATCCTCAGAAGAACTTGTATCGGAATCGTTGATTTTCTTTGTCAGCGGATCGAAATTGTAGGCTTCGCCTTCTTCGTCCTGTCCTCTTTTGAGAATATCGCTGCCTTTACGATTCTCGTTTACTAGAACATTTCTTGTGTCCGCAATCTTGTCGTCATCAACATTATATATAATATACCCTCTTGTGGATGCTGAGTACCCCAGAAAATATGTCTTGTTGTACCCTCGAGTCGAACTTGTTCTTAACTTATATCTTTGGTTTCTTTAAGTAAGCCATACTTCCAAATTTCTTCATGTGCTTCACACATGGTGGTTCCTTATCGTTATACCAGCAAGATAACGGTATTCTGAAGTCGATACTCTGATGGGGTCTCCTGTTTAGAATATAGTTGGCGCATTTGATTGCGTACGTCCAAAACTTTATAGGCAAATCTGCATCGATGAGAAGGGTTCTTGCCACCTCCAATAACGACCTGTTATATCTTTCAATGTTGAACAGAGTCTGTCTTCTACTAAGCTTACTTTGAAACTGTAAATCTTTGATACGTTTCTAATCTTAGTTACCTGGTTGAAACTTGAACTTGGATCATTTCATTTATAAGCGTTGCGCCAATAGCTGTCGGGTCAACCCTTTACTTGGGTTAATCTTTATTGCGCGATTGCACATAATAATCTGAGTTCTATAATCCTTTTGTAGTGCGTTAATCTTTGTTACGCAGTTCGAAGTGAGATACTGAGTCCAGAACAGTTTTGTGCGATGCGCGGTGGAATTGCGTTGCTGGGCCCATAACCTTTTTGTGATGGAGCGTTGTATAAATTAACCCTTACTCCTAATAATCTGGTCCTAACATGGGAAGACGGAACTTAGATCTAAAATTAAAAATGTCCAATAACGAATCAAGACAAACAGGTTTCATGTAAAGTATATATTCTTATTAATATTTACATACATTTATATCAACCCTTTTAATCACTTATATGACCTATTACTATAAAAGAGATTGATGCATAAAGTCTTTTCTTGTAAGCACGAATGACTCATTTCTTGAATCATTAATTAAAGTCTCTTGGTTAATGTGTACTTATCTATAATAATATCTGTACTCTTTAATCTTGCACATGTAACAACTTTAATTAATCCTTGGATCCTCGATGACTCTAAGACGATAAATGTAATCTTCTGAAATTACCCGTCCGTGTTATCGTAATGAAAGATTTACTGACATTCGGTGATCTTGATTCATCGTTAACCATTGATATCAACATTAAATGGCTCTTCTACATGATCGATTAATGATGATCTGACGAATCTCGATGTCTTCTACTTTCGAATGTTGTCGGAGTTAAATTTGCGACTTATATCCTGCTTTAAATGGATTCAAGCAAATTACACTTATTATTTCCGATATAATATCTTTCAGTAATCATGGTACGTATTTACGTCTAGTATTAGGAATTCTAACGTAACTCAGTTACTAATATTTGTAATGGAAATCATCCGAGAGAATTCCTTATTCATTCGTATCCATATTGTTCTCCCATTTCATTTTCACTGTTTATCACGAGTTCATTGTTCAACAGTGATCATATCTATGTATATGTAACTTCACACTTACTGTTTATCGACGATTCTTGCCGTGCTCATTATTGCCGTTACATTACATATGATTAAATTCGCGAGGCTTAGAATTGCAATCGTTTGAAACAAGTCCAGAAATAAATCACTTAAGTATTTCTATTTCAAACTCACATTAAGTCAACTTTGGACCAGGAGCTAGCCAAACCTGACAACATCAGGTGAGCCTAGGAAATTCAAGAAGGAAGGACGAGATTCACATCTCGTCTAGAAATAACCCTGAGATAGTAAGTCGAAGGAAGAAACGGTGAAAACAGAGTAGAAGAAAGAAACATCCATGCCCACGCCGGGATATGAATCCAGGTTTCGACACATCGACCATCCCTCGGCCATGGCGGAACAGGTTTTATTAAACAGAAAAAAATATTCTAAATAATAAATTTAACGTACAAAGCAATAAAAACGAAAACAAAATATCACCAGAATAAAAAAATTGCCATTTTGAATTCATTACCGGGGGGGGGGGATATTGGGAACGGCCTATTTCGTCCTTCCAGGGACTCTTGAGCTCAATCCGCCCACCCAACCAAAATACCGAGAAATGCAAGAACATTTCTGAAGGTCACCGATACTCCTGGCGGGTGGCCCCCGACAACAAAAGAAACAATAAAATAAATTGGTCTGAAACACAACCAAAAACCTTAACCCAGAACTCGTAGGTGTAAAAGGCGTTTAATAAGCGAACTAAAGGATCGAATAGAAGGAAAATATCATAAATAATAAATTTAACGTGCTGTGCAAGTAACAACAAAGCCATAAAAACGAAAACAAAAACAGCACCAGAATAAACAAATGGGACTGAAGAGTCTATGGAAGGACGAAACGGGCCGTCCCCAATTATCCGCCGATAATTGATTCAGAATGGCAATTTGTTTATTCTGGGGCTGTTTTTGTTTTTGTTTTTATTGTTTTGTTAGAAAAAAATATTTTTCATAAAAATATAAATCTTTTGTTTCCCAATACCATGACAAATTTAAAATTAACTGTAGCATTTTGATGTTCTATCATGATACGAAATTTCATGAACTTTGTCAAATTTATGCAAAACATTATTAGTGAAAATGAAAAACCCCAAATTTGAATTGTCGACGACTTTTATAAAAATCTTTTCGGAAACTTTTCAGCGATAAAAAAAAAACAAAACAAAATTGCACTCGAGTTGTTTAATGACAGACCGACAAGACTTATAAAAATAATGGTCTTCACAACGGAGTCCAGTGAGGCTACGCCCAAGTATCTGCGAAACATCTAGAATGAAATGAATAGTCAGGAACACAACCAACCCCCTTATTATATTTTAAAATTATTAATCAGAAGATAAGCTTAATTAGTTTAAAAGTAGGAAATGATTTTGTTTGAATCATTGATAAAGACACTTTAGGATATTAAATCCAATACCTTATATAAGAAACGAAAACTTCAACAATTGAACTGTGTTTTCTGTTATTGATTGGAACTTGCATTAGTATCTGACTCAGGTTTCAGTTGATGGTCGTTCAATGAATCGAAAATTTTTACTTCTGATTGTATTTTTTATTTTTTTTATTCGTGAGCACTTTACATAACCTTGTTTAAAACTTTTAACTATGATGCAATCAGTTCCCAAATCATGTATGAAAATTTGCATTCAGTATTTCCGTTACAGGATGATTCAAATTACCTTTACAAACTTTAAAGGTAGATCAGGAATCAAAAACAAACCCGTATTCATACTGGAATGTATGTCCGCAAACGCCACCCCAATGTCCTAGAAGGTACATTAAGGTTCAAAAAAGAAAACAGAACAAGTAAGAAAATACAACAAGTAAGGTTGATAAGATGTTTAATATTCCTGTGTTTACAATATGTTTACGATACTGATCACAATCATGCCTGTTTACGTCCAGTTCCACACAATCTCTGGTGCAAACGTTTGATAATTGGTCACACATCCATTTACGGTACAATCGTACTGCGGCTCATCTGTTTCCGTCCGCTGCCCTATAGGACAGGTGCATATCTGTCTTCTCAACATTAGTGAAGCGATACATCCTACTTGTACAAAGTCAACGTCTCAAATGACGATGGCTTACACTACCCAACTACTGTGCATTGCTGTCATTGTACACCCCTAAAAACTCCCGAACGAAAGGCCGAATCGACGAACAGATTTCACCATCGTGTTCAAAGGTCCAAACACTGTAGGACTGACGTATTTTCAAAGACCATCGCCCCCCCCCCCCCCCACACACACACACATGTTCGAAATATTTGGCGTTGTTGTCATTGTACACCCCTAAAAACTCCCGAATGGAAGGTCGGATCGACAAATGGATTTTACCTTCATATTCAGAAGTCAAACAATCAAAGCATAGCGTAGTTTCATAGCATAGACCCCCCCCCCAACGTGAGATATTTGGCATTGTTTTCATTGAATTTCAAGTATTAGCTTAATTGTTAGAAATGCAACAATCTCATTTCAGTTGTCAACTACAGCTTGATGCTTAAGATCTACGACACACATACTACAGGTGGTCGGTTGTAATCCGAACATCTTTTTGTTTTGCTTTTCTCTTCATCTTTTTTTCTCAATGTCTGCATACGTTTTAGTTTTTTTTTTTTTAATTTCCTCATATTTTTTTAACTTTTTTCGTAACTTTTTTTTAATGTTTTGCCATAGATTGGTAAATGGCAAAAAGTGGTTCACACATTAATATAAATAAGCACAGCCTTTCTGAAAACCCAAAATTATTATTGAGACCGAAAAAAAGAATTACCATAAAGGAATAAGACAACAGTGTAATATCTCCCCAAACAAAAATGCGGACAAAAAGTATAAGCAAGTATAAAAATGAAAGATCAATGTTACTTAAATATAACGATATTTACAAACGATCAGGAGATTATATATTAGTAAAGACAGACTTCATGGAACTGTCTATAAGCCAAACGCCGTTCTACATATAACTTAAAAATATCAATTAAAAAAAAAAAAACATTCTTAGGAGTAAAAACATTTTCAATTTGTCATTGAAAATCAAAGAACAGATATCGCATTTCCAACATAGCGTTACTTAAAAATATTATAACTTAAAAACATCAATTAAAAAAACCTAAAGCATTCTTAGAAGTAAAATCATTTTCAATTTGTCATTGAAAATCAAAGAACACATTTCGCATTTCCAACATAGCGTTACTTCTTAAAAAAACGAAGTCAGCGAACAAAATCAAAAACTCCCAAAGAATATGTGGCACAAGTTCTTTGAAAGAAAAACAAAACAAAAATAAATTAAAGGCATGGTATTGCAAGTTTTATGAGGTAATGACAGTATCACCGTTGATAAAATGATGGGAACACGGAAAAAAAGAATTACCGAAATACAAGCATCAGAAATTAAATTTCTAAGACATGTGAAAGGATGCATAAGAACAGATTGAATCAGAAATGATTACTCTAAGAAAGCAACTAGATGTCGAGGCAAATACAGAGAAAATAACACAATACAAAATGTAATGGAAACAATAAGGTCCTCAAATAGAATTCCTAAAGAGTACAGCAATATTACAATGTTGAAAGTTTGATGGTTGCATGCTAAATATATATATTCGTTTCGAGTTCCGTTTTTTGCGTGTTTTTGTGCCTCTTTTTAGTTCGATTAATAGCGTGCTATTGCATCTTGAAGAACTTTTGTGCTAACGTCTCTTTTAAAAAATATTCCAGTTTCCGATGAGAATGACATGGTAGAACAAAACCATAAAACAAATAAATACCTATAAACTGCTTAAATGTTTTATTGGATTAAATGTTAATAATATTTGCTCCAAAATTTAATACGAAATTTTATAATTTTAAACAGATCATTCTGATTATGAAATATCAACTGAAAGGCCATGGAAAGAGACGCTTAACCGCACATCACATACGTTTTGGTAGTATATAATTTTTTACTTATTTCAATCTCCTCGACAAATATGTCTGAGATATACTATTATCTTATATATATCAAAACTAATGATAAGCTAGACTGTTTTTCAGATTTATAGTGATTACAGCATTCATAAATAGTCTATTCAAATTAGCTCAAAAAATGGGTTAACCTCAAATTAATTGCAATACAATTTCTGTGAGTGGATTCTTACTGTAAATTTTCCGTAGAAAACGATGATCAAAAGTCTTCCACTTTAAGATGACGCGTTAATCCAATACGGCGGATTTTTCAAAATGGCTGTCCATTATTTGAGGTATAGAGTATAAATGTTTATATGCACATGTGTGGTATCATTTTATATGTTTTTTGGGACGAAAAAGTCAAAAATACCATCAAAAATTGTTTCTGATGACAATAATTAAAATAATCGGGATTAAAACAATAAACAATAATAATTATATACAAATATGCCAAAAACAGTTTTGATATTATTTTTTATTTACATTTTCAATCTTCCATTTTTCATTTCAAATCCCCACTGTAATGATCCATATGAATACCCATTCACTGATGTACCTGATGATATACTCTCAGAGAATGAAATTTGCAGGCATCCTCTGTAGGAGGCAAGACTTCCGGTTTCACATGTGTTGTTGATTATGTTGCCTTTGAAGTGAAAGTTCGAAGTCTTGTATCATATGGTGTGCTGTCTCCTGTTTTTCCTCCAGACAACGATATAATGGCATTAAGACCAGCATTTTCAATTTCTTCTGTTGATTTTTGTGAAGTTTGGAATATAGCAGCGCTTTCTTTGAAGCTGCCTGATTTTTTTAGCCTTTTTATGGAGTCACTTTTTCCTAATCCAAATGGTTTGGAGGAGGTATCACATACAAATACGGCGTGAGCAAATAAGATGTGAGAGCAGATGTCATTACCTAAAGCTTTTGCTATTTTTCTAATATCATGCACACTTATGTTTTTGGAAGATTTCTTTGGTTTTGGACAAAGGAAAATATCACATACGTTTTCTTGAAAATGATTAGTATTGGAAGAATAGTGTTCTCGCCAACAATGGCTGTAGGATGTTTTTTGGCCGACTCTACAGCCTCCATAACGACGATCACGTCAGCATCACTGCTTTGATGAGCTTGCTTTGTTTTACACCCAGCTTCTTCTAACTTTTCCGATAACTGAGCAATGAAGGCTTGTTTATTTTCATTATTACTCAGAAATAATTCTTTCTGGTTGGCAATGGAGGTAGAAGTTAAGAAATTTACTTTACGTCCTACCATACCTCGGTATCTTTAGATATGGGCTTCTGATTTTGTAGAAAACTTATCTTTATATCCCGCGAATACTATTATTGTCTGGCCATACTTTGTTTTCTTTCATAGGCAGATATCTTTCATAGGCAGATATCTTTCATAGGCACAATGCAGCTCACGGAATGTCTGATTCTGACTCCAAGGAAAGCGATATAGTAATCAACCACCATCAATGACGAAATGCATATCTTCGGGTATGTTTGCAATGCCTGGTACTTGCTCTTTAATATAATTTGCAAGCTTTGATTCCCCAGATTCCCTCATAAGTCCATGCTTATCAAATAAACTAGCTTGGTATGAGCAAAGCTCATAACGAAACACCTCCTACAAATCCACCCCACTAATCTGAGCACAAAGCAACTGGCACTGAAACAATAGTTCAGGTTCAATAAAAAAGGTTTCTTCTTTCAATTTAACATATTGGCCTGATTTAATTGGCTTACCCAGTTCGCTTTTATATAAAAAGTTACTTGTAGTAGTTATTTTCACATTTCGTCATAAAAGTCGACAAGAAAATTAAATAAACTTTGTCTGTAATTATGACATATTCCGCTATTATTTTATATTATTGTCATCAGAAACAACTTTTGATGGTATTTTTGACTTTTTCGTCCCAAAAAGCATATAAAATGATATCACACATGGGCAAATAAACTTTTATACTCTAATATCTCAAATAATGGACATCCATCTCGAAAAATCCAAGAAGTTGATCGCCTGCACGTTGATCACCTGCATGTGGTGCCCCCTGCCTTCTAGCTAAACGATCAACAATCTTTGAGCAAACGAGTCTTTATTAAATGCAAAGATATGAGAAGCACATTGGCCTTTCTCAAGGCCTTGACGAAAACCTCCATATTATTTTCTGGAATGCTGGAGGTTTGAGCAATGGTAAATTTGGTGAATTTAAGACTATTTTATCTTCTTATGAGAAAGACGTTTTTCTTATCGTCGAAGCTGGCGTATCCATGGACTTTCTCATTTTTATGATGTACCAGATTTTACTATTTATGTTCTCAAAAGATCCAGGCAGGTTGCCTCTGGTATCCTCATTGGAGTGCGGAAAAAACATATAAGTGATTTTTCCGTAATTCATGAAATGAAAGAAGAAGATAAGTTACAGGCTATCAAATACTCAATTATTAGCCTATATAATCCTCCGAACAATAAATGTAGATAAATGTTGACTGTTTATCTACCTTTATCCATCATCGAAATACAATAATCATTGGCGACTTCAACGCACATTCTATTAGACGGGGATATTCCTCCGTAAATACTGCAGGTCGCACTACAGAAGAATTGCTGGATAATATCAATTTCATACAATTGAAGAGTGAACTAACTTTTTTATCATTTGCTGGTCATTTATCTACACCTGACCTTGTAATTGTCCATCCTAACCTTAGTGGAAAGAGAGACCTATGGTTGGCTGATGCATGCGATGGTTGTGGCCATCGCCCAATAATCTTAAGTATTAGAATAAATAAAGTAATAGTGCGCAGACGACAACTCCCTAGATGGAATTTTAAGAAGTGAGATTGGTCTAAATTTTCAAAGATTACAAATGAACTGGTTACAGAAACAATTATAGACGATAACTCAGATAAATCAACAGATAGGTTCATAAAAAATGTGCTTTGAGCTGCAAAAAAGTCCATACCTAGGGGGCAGGTTAAAAGATATAAACCCTTTTAAAATGTAAAATTATCACTTTTAAAACAAAGTAGAAATGAAGCTCGCAAAAAGCGGAAAAAACAAAACTTCTCGCAGATTGTATTAATCTGAGGAAAAAACAAGCTAAATTAAAGCAGACAATTATCCAGGAAAAACGTCAAA
>JAFIDM010006207.1:0-25252 GCA_023159025.1 Thereuonema tuberculata
ATTGTAATATATTTATTTTTTAAAAACTGTGCAAGTATTAGTCGCAACGTTATATGTCAGTAAATTTGATGAAAGTAAACACTCTGATAGGCTATTTAAACCAGTGACATCAAATTCATTTGACTTTGAATAGAATCAAGGAGACTGGTTAGAGTGGAGTGTGAAAATTTTTTTAGATAAACTGAAAAATGACTGCAGGAGATTTTTACCTTAACTTCTACATTTAATGACAAAAAATGATCCATAAAAAAAGAAAAGATAAATTTGATAATAAGAACCTCTTTAACAATTAAGAAACTAATGGGTTTTGTGTATTGTTGTATATTGTATCTTAAAAAGATAGAAATATTATGAAAATTATTAAAATTTTTCTTTGATATTTTTGCGTTTTTTTAAAAAAATACATAAATAAATGATTATCCCCATTACTTTTTTCTGTATTTGTTCACTAACTCAATCTTCCAAAATAATACAATAAAATTTTGAAGAAATGAATGTACAGCAGTTGTCTAGATTATGTCTGAAATTCCAGTTTGCGTGGACTCGAAGAGTTTTTTGTAACCTCAGTTCATTTATTCTGTCTTTTTCAAGGCCTCTAAAAACTGAAGTTTTTTTCTTTTTTGTCCTTATTCAGTTCAGAGTGTGTCTTAACTGTTAATTTCATTTCAGTCAGGTTTTTTTTGTTTTTGTTTTGTTAGTCTTTTCATTTCACAGTTTCTGTTTTCGTTGTTTTGCAGGCGGCCACATTGCAATTTTGGAAGTGGTGAACATCCTCTTTACGTCAATGTTGACATGAACAATGGATTCACTCATACTGCTTGGATCGATTCTCTACAAGCAGCATTTGCTGGAATTCAGGTATTTTTTCTCACTCATTAAAACATTCTCAATTTGTTTTAGCATTGTCAATCTTCTCTGTATTAAACAAGGCAGTGATTAGTAAACCAATCACAATGCTTCGCAATGGCTTCTGATACATATAAGAAACTATAATTGATACAGTAAAACCTCTCAAATCCAACCCTTGGTAATCTGGCCCCCACGGTAATCTGGCCTGGTCCCGAGTAAAAATGTTTTTTTTAATAACTGAATTCATTTCCCTATTTTGAGTCAACTCGGTCGGTGCGTTTATTTTTACCACTGTATCTATTTGCCAACCTATGGACCAGGGAGTCCTGGAAAGACTCAAACGTAAATATCGCCGCAAAATGCTCACAGTGTTAATTGCCGGTATTGATGGAGGGAACGGCATTAATGTTTTTAATACGTTTTAATAAAACATAGTGTTTTTAATAAACATTTGAGTGCAAAATTATGAAAATGGGGTTAAATTAATTAAACCTGGCATTATGTCTTCACAAAAATTAAGCTATCAAGTTATTTTAAGAACACTCTCGGTTGTCCGGCTTTTCTGAAAACCGGCCTACTGGGCACCACATTCGGCCGGATTTCAGAGGTTTTACTGTATTGCTTTAATTTCCTTATTATTATAAATGTGATTGTTGTGAATGCAAAAGGCGCAATTGTTGCTTTTATTGCGATTGTTTCTAATATCATCTGTCCACAGACGGACAGACAAAGCGGGGATATAAGGCATCTCTGATGCATGGTATCAGAAGCCTAAAAGCAACAGAGACAATTCAATTATCGTATTTGTCTTCGGAAATTTGTGTGTGATATTTATGCAGACATTTGATTCTTCTTCTGTTTCAAATGTTTGTAATTCACTTGAATTTGAAATCTTATTTATTCATTTATTTATTTATTTTTCAAAGTTTAGAATCTCTTTTAAATTTTCTTTTAAACATATTACAGTATTTAAAAAATTCTTTATTTTATTCAAGCTAACTTTTGAATGAGGCATGACGGTTTTTAAAACTTTTTTCACATAAACGAGAAACCCTACAGCTTTGCAACCAAAATTCCATTCTGAAGAGGCAAAATGAACTATTTTATTCAAATGTGATTAGAAAGAATTGCAATTTCACTTCATTATTCAGAGTTTTCAAAAAAAGGCAGCATTTGGCTGCACTTTTAAGTAACACTTTGGCAGAATTGACAATATTTGTTTTTTTATTCATTATATAGGAATTTACAAGATAGAAGATTTCAGTGTAACTCCATAAATAATTGAATCTGAAATGTGCTGCCAAACTTAAAGGTTGTATTCAATAACTGCAAAATAATGAATAAATGTCATATAAATGTGGGTCTGGAAATGCTTTATTTCCAAGATATGAATGATGCAACAATATGGAGGTGTTGGCCATACTATCACTCAGTTTCATAGAAAGTAATCGAAATGTCCTCCAGTGGCTGCAATGCACGCAACACACTGTTGTTGTATCGATTGCCGAACACAGTCGAAGATGCCAGGTGCACGTCGAATTGTGTTGCATCCATCCACTATGTGATCATGCAGTGCGTGGGCGTCAGGAACCGTGTGGTATACACTAATGCTTTAAGATAACCCCATACGAAAAAGTCCAGAGGGTTTAAATCAGGGGAACGAGCAGGCCATGTCATGATTACTGAGGAGCAATTTAATGACTCTACGATACGATGTAAAGGCCAACACCTCTGTATCGTTCATATCTTGGAAATAAAGCATTTCCAGACCCATGTTTATATGACATTTATTTGCTGTTTTGCATGATTGAATACAATCTTTAAGTTTGGCAGCACATTTCAGGTACACCCTGTATAAATAGATAGATAATACATTTTTTTACGTATGAAACTCTTGTCTTTATGTGCTAGTTGATTAAGGCTGATTTGAGAAAACTATTCATCATATAGACTGGGCCAAACTTTATTTAAAAAAAAAAAACGAAAACAAAAATCCTTAATGCTTTTTCCACGTATGGAATGTTCCTAATTTGACCATTAGTTTGTGCCATCTGCTTGTTGTCATCAAGCGGCTAAAGAATAGTAGTTTGTACTAAATAAATTACTTGTACCTTACTTGTCTGTGTATAAAAATGTAACCTTCAAAAGTAAAAAATTGAAAGCTCCAAAACTTAAAGAAATTTTGTGCCAAATATCCAAATATGAGTTGTAACTTACGTCAGTTCATTTCCATCAAGCTGCCAATTTTGGTGGCTGCTATTTTATTTCCTTGCTGGATTGCTGTTTAGAATATCATTCTATTTTAGAAGATTTAAAACACTAAAATTTAATTTTTTTTAACTTTTTTATTTTTCTATTAATGAGTTTTTACCCTTGAAGACAACAAGCAGCTGACACGTAAAGTTCAAATTAGGAATATTCTGGTAATGGAGGGGAAGAAAAAAAACGTTAACAAAAATATTTTTCATATGAAAATAATATTATAGAATTTTTTTTTAACTAAATATGGGATCAGTCGAGATGATGAATATATGTGTTTACTTCAGATTTCAAACCAAAAATCAGAGTTGACCTATACACTATTTGAAAAGTAACGACATATTAGAAGCAAAACTGATTTTTTAGCCCTTAATGATTTTCGGCCATGTTTACATTTATCCCTTTCCCAAAGCTATCATTTAACACCTTTATTCTTATCAATCGTATCTCCTACTTCTCAGGTTCTCAATGGCGACATAGAAGAAGCCATTTGCGCTCATGCCTTATATTATTCTATTTGGAGATTATACGGAGCTCTTCCGGAACGTTTTAACTGGCAAAAAATAAACCCCGATGTTCCTTTTTATCCTCTACGTCCAGAATTAGTAGAATCTACGTATTTATTATATCAAGCAACAAAGAATCCATTTTATTTGCACGTTGGGAAGGATATCCTGTTCAGTTTAAATAATCATACCAAAGCAAAGTAAGTGAAACCTTCAATTAACATAATAAGATTCAAATTTAAAGTTTCGAAAATTAGTAGGAAATGCAGTCGGAAAAATTTGTGTTTACTGTATGGTTGCAGTTTCTGAGTATCTGTCTTTGAAAGTGATTGCCACTTGTCGTAACAAGAGAGTATCCTATTTGGCTGGGCAGGTAAGCCAACCCCACCAAGTTTTTATTTTTTTATTTTATGTAATTAGAATAAAGGTGTGAAGTTAAGTAGGGTATATTGTTTTACATAAGTTTATATAATATAATACGGCATCTCATTGAAGACTAAAAGGGCAGTTAGCTTATCCGATTCCAATGCCATTATTTCAGGGTGTCTACCAACCGGGAAATCCGGGATTTGTACGGGAAATTTGGGTTGACGGGAAATGGGTTGACGGGAAATTTGTACGGGAAATGTCCTTAAAAATCAGACTATGTCCTTAAGTTTTCAGCATGATTTTTTTTTTAGTTTGAACAGATCGGTTTATACCCCTGAAACCCCGGTAACATTTTTTTTTTCTTCAAATTACTTGCGTCCTCCTTTTCATTTTAGAAAAAATGGTCACCTTAGTATTTTAAATATTTTACGATACGATACAAGTTTTAATGTCCTTAAATTTTTTGTTTGAGATTCAGTAGACACCCTGTATTTTAAAGAATAAAGTTGCTCTCGCACTTGATTAACAGATCTTTAGAAATTGTAATAAGACAGTAAGAATTGTAATAAGACTGCTTTTGCAGTGATTGTCATTAAATTGTTGGTTTTTTTCCCAAAGCCAAAGATCAATTATAGTAAGATTTTCAGTGTAGCTTACTAGTTTACTAGTTTTATCTGTATTTTTCATTGCTTGAAAAATGTTGCTTACTGTATTTGATAATCTTTATTTTTATTGCAGGTGTGGTTATGCAACGGTTCATAACGTTTTCGATAAAAGTTTAGAAGACAGAATGGAAAGTTTCTTTTTAAGTGAAACTTGCAAATATCTCTATTTAGTAAGTAGTAGCTTGGTTTTAAAAATTATTACTTGTTATTTGTGACTCGGGACATGCTTACATTATTGAATTTAATAATCGCTTATATAGTTTTCCAGATATGTCTTGTGTCTTAACACACTTCCTCTGTGTTTAGAAAGTAATTTTTAATTTCCTGTGAAAATAGAAATAATTTTTATAATGAAATGTCCACGACAGGAATCAAAACTGCAATCTTCTGATCTGAAGTCAGACGTCTTATCCATTAGGCCACAGGATTTACATTCAAAATTGTTGTTGTTAAATATCTCTTATCACTCCCTCTGTGTGTGTGTGACGCAATGAGAGAAGAGCCAGAGAAAAAAAACAAATAAATCATTAATTTTAGCCTACTAGATTAAAATTTAAATTTCAATGTTCATTTTTTTAGCCTAGTACAAGTGTAGGCCAGATGAGCATTAGATGCAGAAGCTCGCCCTCAGCAACAAACTGAAGTCATTAGAGACTATTTCTCGACATGAATGAAGAAATTACAAATGAAGGACAAATGCTCTATCTCAACTAAAAACCTTCACATTGTTAACCGTTGTTTTTGATGAGTGTTGACTATATACTAGTCATTAAATAATAGGGTTAGAAAAGTCCAACTAAAACATTCCTTGATTTTAAGAATTCATTTCCCAGTGAATGTAATTGCTTTACTGTTCATTATTTCTTGAGATGTTTTCATATAAACTAAGCATCTCTTTAATCATGAAATTACGCCCTTTGAAAATGAGCAACTTTCATATCGACTCCATTTGACATCAACCAGATCTTATTTCGGTTTTAGTCACAAAGTGATATGAATGTCGATGTGTTATTCAAAATTCCTGTTCATTCAAAATTCACTGCATAGTATTCAAATTTATAATATTAAAAAAAAAATAAAAAAAATTAGGCAATCATAGTTAGAACCTGTTTCTCGTAATAGAAATATGATTGGTATATATCTGGCCATAGATCAAAGAAGGATAGAGAAATGATAAAGTAGTTGTATTAATATCTTTTCAAGTAATCAACATATAAACATATTGAGTGGATTGGAAATTTCTACTCTAGGTGATATTACTAAGCATTTGGTACTTTCAGTCTTCTTCAGGAGATTCAAAACTGCATTAATAAATCTGTGCCATTGGGTTCTTGTCAGTGTTTTTGGAGGGAGCCATTTTTAATTAATGAAGGAAGAAAATATAGAAAAACGTACATGTGCTGAATAAGAAATAAACTCAAAAATGCACAATAAAAGGAATATTACCTTTCCACACTGATCCATAATAACAGGAATCTGAGAGAGCTACTTCAGCCTTGTTAAGCTTCATCAGCCAGATTTACACTGTGCTCAGAATGAGTAACAAAGTTAAGGATGCCACCTCCACTCCCAGGAGTGGACACCTCAACAAAAACACACCATTACTAATGGTGTAAAAAAAAAAAAAAAATCTATATACAGGGAGTTTCGGAAATGATAGACAAAGCGAAGACATACAGATCCAAAGGTCATTTTGAGTCGAAAATGTTCTATGACATTTTGTTGTAGTAGTTTTAGAGTTAGGAAATGAATGCTTTGGGAATGAATCAAAGAAAGCTCAGTTCTGGCCATTTTCCGTATTTTCTTTAATTATCATACCTGTTTTCAGTCATGACATTTGTTATTGCTTTTTGTAATAAACCTTTATCTTATTTACTTCCTAATGTGAACTGAGCTTTCTTTTGATTCATTCCCGAAGCATTCACTTCCTAACTCTAAAACTTCGGCCCACACAACAAAATGTCATTTCGACTCAAAATGATCTTTGGAACCCGTATCTCTTTGCTTTGTCTACCATTTCCTAAACGACCTTTATATTAGGAAAGAGATGAGCCACAGCAGTGCTCCTTAGTAGATCAGAACATTTAAAACTCTGCTGTGAAAGCTGATATTTCCTTAGGAGATCAATCAGCTATCAACGTCACGGCAGTGTATTTATTGTGACAATGGGCATCGATAAATATCCTGGGATTGCAGGTTTATAACAACTGCTACAAAAGACAGTGTTTCTGCTTTAATATCCTTAAATAATATTTTGTTTCTTATAAACAAGAAACTTCATCAGGTTTCTTTCGAGGAAAGAAAATGCATTTCTTTCCTCTAATACTTCATTATGAATACAACTTTAAAATTCACAATAATACATATTAATTGATATCGTGCAGACAATACCTCAAAAGAAACCTGATGAAGTTTCTTGTTTATAAGCAACGAAATATTGTTTAAGGATATTAAAGAAGAAGATATTTATAGGCAAAGATGTTATAGCATATTTCAAACATATGTAAAGGATTTGCGAAAAGACAGTGTTTCACTACACTCTCACTACTTCATAGATTCTGTAGCAGGGTCTCTGCAAATACAAATAGTTGTTCAGTAAGATCTCGTCTTCCCAGATCCTATTGCTCTACTACTCGGTGGTTTATCCATGATGGTGCCACAAAATATTACAGAACTCAATAATGAATGGTCACATGGTTCAGAAAGATGACTGGAATGAACACAGTAGCATTCGGTAGATATCAAAGACCTTTCATATAGTCGCATTAGTCACATTGAAGGTGCAACATGAAATGGAAAGATAGGAGAACTGTTAGCAAGGATCTCATTACCTTTGCCTTGAATGATGGTTGTTGACAAGACTGCCTAATATGAACAAATATATTTAATTGACGGCTCACAAGAGAATTCAACTCTAAACTAAGCAAATGTACCTAAAATTTCCAAGATGATTAGTGAATGATGTGAGAAATGAGCATTTTTAATTTTTAGCCAGTCCTTCTTTAGAAGTTAATACAATTGAGAAAAGGTACTTTAAATTAAATCTCTGCTTTTGCAGCTTATTATTTACAGATTTGACTGCGACAATAGTTTGTCAAACATTCTTTCCTGTTACAGCCAACAGAAAGAAGATAATCAGTCCCATCGTCTGTTTCTTTTATTTTTAAATTTGTTTTGTGAAGAAATGAAAGAATGAATCATTTGGTGATGAATCCATAAATAATAACGCAGTGGAATTTATTAAGATTTGCAAGTATAATTCCATAAATTTACAGTTATTAATCAGATTTCTTGATTGAAGCACATATTTGAAGGAAATCTTCATTTAAATGTTATCAAAAGATTTTGCTATTTTCATGAACAATATGTACTATTAATTTTTTTGTTTTCACGGATAATTACAATTTCTAATATTTTTTCCTCAACCTTAATTAGTGTGATTAATTAGAGTAGAGTGATCCAAATAGACAAATAACAGATAGAGAAACAAGGTAATGCTTTTAGACAGTGTCAAAAGCAAAGCGGCATCATAATAGGCACAATTGTATAAACAAAATAATTAAAAACAAGAGCATATAAATGCAAGACCGTTCCTTTATGTTTTACAGGCAAGCTGTAACCTAGGGCCACTAATACAACGCTTAGTGCATCATTTGGATATGTTAAAGAATTTATGCAACAATACGTTTGTAAATATTAATGACGTCCTGTTGGCAATTGTTAGCATTGTTATGAATGAAGCATCAGTATTATTACTGTATTAATTTTTATCATTATTACTTACACTGCTATGAAAACGTTAATTTTGGGGGTCAGGGAGTGGTCCTACAGGTCTGATGTTTTTTACGTTGTCACCTACTTTTGGATGCTGAACACAATGGTGAAGGTTTCATTCTAATATCTCTAACCGTTTGGCCGCTATAGAGTGTGACTTACAATGTGACAGACAGACAACACAAAAGCAATAGCGGTTCCCTATGTTAACTGTAACATGGCACCGCTAAAAACTGAGTGGTTTGAATCTGCAAAACACTACTTCATTGGCTTCATCAGTGCCAATAACTGTAATGACTGAAAACTTTTTAATTATTTTAAAGTTTTTAACGTTATTGAATTTGTAATTAATAAAATGAAAAAAATATAGATCCTATTTCTCCATCTTTGCATTTGCATTGACGAAGGAGAATGGGCAGATCTGCCCCACTACTGCATAGCGATAAGATATATACATAAGGAAAGATCTCCATCAATAGAACATTCTTTATTATAATGACTTGTCTCAATTATTAGTCCGTTCGGAGTTATATAAGTCTAGATATGACTTATCTAGTTGACATCTTAATTCCCGGATTTATTATTTAATTAACTTTTAATAATTATTTTCAGTAATAGTAAATATTATTGTCATGTCTTACAAGTAAATAATTATTATGTACTTGAAATAAATGATAATATTAAGTACTGTTACGGACTTTTGTTTTTCCTTATTTTATTTTTCTTCTCCTACTTTTCTATGACGCAATTCTGTGTGGTTATGTCACTTAGTTAAGACAAAGTGACCTTTGCCTTGTTTTCTTTCTCGCATGATCCGCCATGTTTTTTTTTCTCTTCCCTCTGTTTTCTAATTAATCTTGAAACGGCAGGTTTTCCACATTAAAACTTTTTATTTATCATTTTTTTTTTATATATTCTTGAACCCTACCACCTTATGTAACCTTTATAATTGTTATCTATAAATGATGATATAGATTATTATATGTAATTTTGCTATTATTTGGAACGAATTTTGTGCTGTGAAAAGGTATGGCCATTTTGTTTCTGTACGGGGCTTATAGTGATGTCATTTGAAGTTTCAAGACACTCCTTATTTCTTGAAGAGCCATTGGTAAAACGTTGTTTACGTCACCATCCCTATGAAATGCATTCTTGAAACTTCTGAGTCACTCTCACGATGTAGCTCGGACTAGACACACGTATTTATCTTCCTGTCCAGGAAGAGCGGAGGAGCTGTTAGGAGAAAAGCAGCTTTGTTTTTCTTTTCTACCTATACACGGTTAATGGCAAGACTTGTATCTCATCCTGTGGTGCGCATATCTCTGGATACTTTTGAGATTTGTGCTTCTTGATGTAGCTTCTTGGATATCTGTCAGGTATTGAGAAAGGCAGTGTACCCTTAGGATAGCTGGGTTACAGTGAGCAGCCATTGTATAAAGGAACGTTTGTGTAGTGTAAAAGAAAGTGTTGTGCACCATTTGTGTTTACGTGGATACTTTGACATGAACAGTGAATTTTGTCGGAGCTATCCTATATTTTGTGCCAGTGTAAACAAAGACAGATCGCCGAAACTGTGAGTAAAATTTCCTTTGGAAAGTTAAATCAGGGAGTGAACTCTTCAGACATAATCTCTAGTATGAAAGTCTGTTTCATAAACAATTTTCGATCAGACTCTGCTTATAAGTAACTCAAATTATTTGTGAGAATATGTCTTAAGTTTATACTTTTGTTAAATTGCATTGATAAGGTTATTGTGAATTACTATTTGATAATTACCAACTTTTGAAGATTTTTTTTTAATTTGTAATCTTTGGAATTGCCGAATTTATGAACAAAGTTTTGTGTGTTATTATTATATATATATTTTTATATTGATATGTGATTTCTATTCCATTGGTCTTGATTTGTTGTGTGTGTTTGTATAATATTAAGCTCATTTCAAATACATTTTGTTGTTTGATATACCTGAGTTGTTTATCATTTCTTTAATTCTCTTTTGGTATAATTATTATCTGGTTTTAGCTGTGGGATTTCCAGGCCCAGCGTTCCATAGTTAAATTTAATTTTCATCACTTTATGGGTGTAGGCTTCCATTTGCATTACAAGAATTACTCTGTTTTGTATATCTTCTCTGAGATACAGGGTGATCCGTAACAGTACATACAATAATTATTAAACGTTTGATTGATTGTGGTGAATGTGGGTGTCAGGAACTCAAGCACCCCCCACCTATAGGTGCTTAGCTTCCCCGTCACCCACATTAACCACAATCACTCAAACGTTTAATAATTATTTACATGTAATAAATAAAAATAATAGTTACTATTACTGAAAATAATTATTAAATGATAATTAATTAATGCATTCGAGAATAACGTCGACTAGATAATCACATCTAGACTTATTTAACTCCAAATGGACTAATAATTGAGATGAATCGTAATAATAAAATATGTTCTATTTAAGGAGATCTTTCTATAGGTGTATATCTTATCACTATACAGGGGTGGGGCAACTATCCATACATTTTTGCCCATTGTCCTTTTCCTGTTTGAAATATTTGGCGATTCCTTTTTTTTTTTTTCAGTTAGGAAATTCTTTTATTTATTTCTTAATTTTCATATAGTTTGATTTTTGTAAAGAAAAATTAATGATGTTTTAAATGTAAGTTTAATATTTGTCGTCTTTTTTTATATTTTTTCCTTACAGTTATTTGACAAAGATAACTACGTGAACAAACATGCTTCCAAATACATTTTTACTACAGAGGGACATATTCTTCCTATTCTGCCTAGTTTTCGTGTTAAAGTAGACTTTCCAAGCCCCAAAGTTGTTTCTAAGAAAATAGAAACTAGTGTCGTCTTTGGTACTCCAAATTCTTCGTATCCAAATGTAAGTAGACGTTTATTCTTAGCAGCATAAGTGGCAGTATTTTTATTTGATAGCTTTTATTTGAACCAAAAAAAAAAATATAAATAAATAAATTTACCGTGCAAGCATGATTTAGTGAATAAAATATAAAACTGTACATAAATAAACAAAAGGTTCTTGCACCGTAAGCTCTCATGTCGGGAATCTGGAACAGCTGTTTCAGCCTTATTAGGCTTCTTCAGTCAGATTTTACCTTTCATGATAGGCACGTAAAAGCATATTTATTTATGTATATGTTTATTGATGTTCTCAATCCTTGCTTAAATTCTTTTGTGCTCGGCAGTTGCTGAGACAAAGAATTTGAGGCCATGCGGTACACGGTTATTTTGTCATTGTTTTGTTTGAGGGCCATTTCAGGGAGCTGAAATAGTTTCCTCATCTTTGTCTCGCACTTTGAGCTACCATCAATGGTAAATCTGGCTGAAGAAGCCTAATAAGGCTGAAACAGCTATTCCAGATTCCCGACATGATACCTCAGGGTGTCAGGGAAAACAACGACCAGCAGGAGCAGTGACAATTGAACGCCAAATTTCAATTATCTCGGAAACTATTCGGAAGAGGACACTCGTTCATAGGAACTTTTTAGCTTGAAATGGCCGATACTATCACATCCCAAAATATTGACTTTTCCTCCTGGTATATATTAAACATTTCATTTGCTGTAAACTTCTGTTACAAATATGTTTGAATTCCACCTAAAAAAGAAGTTACATTAATAATTACATTTTTCTTATGTTTTTATTTAAGTTTTTAAGTAACTTTAATATTTACATAAATGTATTCATGTGGTAAAGTAGGAGCCATTTGTAAAAATATTTTGGTGAAGGCTTTACACTGTGGGAAACTCATTAAAACAAGAGTTGCTTTTTTCTGTCACTTGACGTTTGGTTTTGGTAAAGAATAAATAAAGGCACCAGAAGAAAAGTTTGTTTCATGAAAAACAAACCTCTTATAACCAAGTCACTGTATTCTACAATACTGTATTTAAAAGATAATATCAGATCAATGAAAATGCTGACAGTCATTGAGATAATGAGAATTGCAATCGTAGAACTTTTTAGTAGATTATGTCCAGTGCCTGATTGACAAACTCGAATGCTTCCACATCTAAAAGTGTATGTAGAGGGATATAGAAATCACATCTTTTAAATATAAAATTATTACAACAATTTCTGCAGATCTGTTATTTGAAAACAATGTTTGTTGCATTAAATGTAATACATTCAGTAACTTAATAAAAATTTCCTTAAATATTAATTAAATATAAAAACAATGTAAGCTTCGATGAGGGTTTTTCATACTCTGGGCGAAATTCATTCAATAGTTCAGCTCTTAGCCCAGAGCCTTTGAAGATGTTAGAGAATTACGTTGACAAAATAATGACAAAGAATTTATTTTAATGTCAGTGTTTGGAATGGATGATGTTTTGGTCTTTTCTTATTCGAGACAGTCTCTTTGCAGTGTCTTAGACAAAAAGGCTTCAAAATCAACCACTCCAAATATTGGCATTAACCAAATAACAGCGTACGATGTTTTGTAATGTAATTCTCAAACATCTCCTGATGAAGGCCGACGATACTGTACCAAAATATTGAAAGATTTTTGACTGGAGTAGGAAAATCCCTCATTGAAGCCTTCGTTTTTTACATATTTACAATTCTTTTTTTTTTTTACTACTTTGGTACCTAATAATTACAATATTTCAGTCGGATCTATTGCCATCCTTCCTCAGGCAAAATCTACTACAAAGCCATTTGTAGTAGAATTTAAGTAACAATACATAACATCTCACAGGAGTAATCACATTCAATACCTAATTAGTTATAATTAATTCACAATACAATACTTCTTATCAAATAGCAATGTATATCCCCCTCCCAATTATTTAAGGTAATACAGCATGTTTTACAAAAATTGAATTAAATCTCTAAAAGTCAGCTTAAATAAATAAATATCGATCTCTGGAAACTCTTGGTTTTTCTATTATTTCTTAAAAGGGAGTTGAAATATAGAAAGACTGTTACTCTATAATTCTCAACGATATCTAAGAAAATCAGCAATTGAAAATGTAATAAATGATAGACAATGTATCGCAATTATTGACTAATACCAAAGAATCTTAAAAATTAGAGATGATACATGAAATTCATTGTAGAGCTTGCAATAAATAATAATAAAAAAATACATCATAAAGTATCAACAATTGTTTTTAAAAGAATTTATAAGAGGCAGCGATTATAAAAAAAAAAAAAAAACCAGAGAAAAGAATTCAGTTGTTTTTGAACATTTATTAGAAAATCCTGATCATATTTACTATTGGAATTTTATCTGTAATTTTAAGTACTGACTAATGGTTTTAAATTACATATGAAGCCGAATTAATTACAATTCTGTTATTATTTAATTAGTAGAAAGCAAATGATTTCAGAAATTGGTATTTCTTTTGTGTTTTTGACGACATTTATGATAATGGAAATTAACAATATATAGAAACATTCGAAATAAATCCTATTATACTATAGTAGTTTTCAAAAAAGAAGGGTTTGCCATATATGGTCATTACGTAGCGATCGATTGTGTCTGGAACAAACGTCACCAGTCATGACATCATCAACTTGAACTCCAAGCAGTCAATCCAAAATGGCGTAGGTTTGTGATCACATAAGCGTGACCAAGAAAGAACAAACTTTGCATAGCCAAGCATAGTGTGGAACGTTTTTAATTATTTCAATTGTAATTATTATTATTATGATTTCGTAACTAGAAATACAAAAACCAGAATGTTATTGTGATGTTTATAAGATTCAGTTACGGATTTTAGCAATAGATGGCGCTATTATGTCCTGGAAACATCAATCTTTAAGGAAATTACGTCATCAAAGGTTTTTCTTTCATGAGCAGAACTGTAGTGCAAAATTTTAAAATAATGAAAGAATAGAAATTGTTCAATGAAAGCAAGTTTAACGTCCGTAATTATTCATAAATAGCGAGAGAAATTCACCAACGGACAATAAATAAAGGATGAAACAGCTGTTCAGAATTCCCGTTGATGTTGGCTCAATGTGCGAAGGCATATTTGTTGTCTGTTGGTGAATTTCTCTCTCTATTTATAGAAATTGTTGTATTAAGTTTTATATTTTAGAAAAACATGAATGATGTGATTTAGTCATTTACAAGAATTATCAGGGGAAGTGAACTTATTGATTATTCACTTTGGATACCATATATAAAATGCTTTAGGAAAATGTGTAGTTACATGGATGAGAGAAGGGATAGGTTTTAAAAAATTAACCTATCTAAAATATTTTTGAAATGAATAACTTAAGATAGACAAACGATGAAATATTTTTTTTATTGTGCCACCAACGCTAATGAATGACCAGTCAGGCCACTTCCTAACAGGATCAGGTATTGTTCGTGCATATGGTGAACATACTCACTACAGGAAATATATGACCATACAAGAAACCATGATCAGACCAGAGAAATATTCTTTTAATATTTTTATATTTATTAAAACGAAAATACTTAGAATTAAGTATTAATTTTTTGAGGGGGTAAAAATGTTTGCTCATTTCTTCTACTAAATGAATGGTTTTCCATCGTCATTTTGTTCTGTGGTTCAATTAAGTACACAGATCACAAAGCACTGATTACATTATATAAAACAAAGCAAATTAGAATGTATTAATATATTTGTAAGACAGTTACTAATTTATAATTGAAATTCTGAAATTTTAATCTATTCATAAGAATTTTTCAGTTGTCATATTTTTGTGTTTAAATGTATTTTAAAAAAGATATATGTTGAGATATTTGTTTAATCGCTTATTAAATTTTTGATTTCAGTGTGAGAAAGTCCACGAAGAGAGGCATTATTTCCTTCCGCTCAAAAGGCGATACTTTTCTCAAATACACGCTGCCCTTGGTTTAGAAGATTGAATGCAAAGTGTTTTTAAGTAAGAATTTTTTTTTGTCTTTGATTATTTTAGCTCAGTTAAGAAAACACACACACACACACACACACAAAATTATCATTTGTTTTAAAACATAAATATGAAATCTTTTTTTTTATTTGGAAAGCTTTATTGATTTTTATTGTTAAAAGTCAAAGTTGAAACTAAAATTTGTTTGCAAAAAAATACTCATTTGCAAAAACTTTTTTTTTTGAAAAAGTAAAATCTGTATCTTTATTATAAACAAAAAAAAGATAATAATAATAATACAGACTCAAAGCCGTTCCAGCATGGCCGATCGGTCTAGATGGCTGTCTGCCGTGTGGCCTGTGTGTCGGAACCTGGGTTTGAATCCCGGTGTTGGCATGGCTGTTTCTTTCTTCTTCTTCTGTGTTTCTTCCGTTTCTCCCTGGCACTTAATATTTCAGGGGTCTCCTGGACCTGATGTGAATTTCATCCCCCCCTTCTTGAATATCACTAGCTTCACCCTAACGCTATCAGGTTGAGCTAGTTCCCTGGTCCCTAGTTGGCCAAATTCGATAAAAGAAGGAATACAGACTCAAACAACAATACAAATAATTTTTCATCTTCCTTGAAAATTGAAATTATTTCTTGTCATTTATTGTTAACTAGCAGCAAAGCCTGTCGGACGACAGGCATAAAAAAATCTAAAAATATCATTTTATTATCAACTATCCAATATAAAGTAAATGTAATCTAAATACTGGGCTAACTTGAAAAAACTGAGTAAGTATGCCAAATTTCATAAAATCGGTGCAGTGGTAACAAAATTATTTGGTTTTGAACATATGTTTTGTTAGAATTTCAGTTAAAATTTCATGGAAACAACATGGAATGACAAAATGAACTAATATTTCATCCAATTTGAGTACTTTTCAATGAATCATTGAGAACCTTGAATCTATCTTAATAGCTTCATTATATCGAGTTACAGATAGACAGATGGACAGACAGACAGACAAAATTAGCAAATTATATAAGTTGATACTCTGTTTTAAAAACTTTTGTCATTAAAAAAATAATAATTACTATACTGTTGGTCAAAAGCAAAATAAAATTTCAATCCATTTATTGTACATAGGCTGTCATTTTGCCCGAAGTAGTTCTCTGAGTATTAATAAACAGATGAATTTTAGTTTCATTTTGAGTTAGACAAGCTAGAAATTCTATGTGTAATTGCTTTCTGTAATATTGAACCCAGCCCCACTGCGTTTTCTTTGTTTTGAATGCTCAAGTATCAGCTTTTAATATATATTGTTCCTATTAACTTGACGTTCAGGGTGACACACACAAAACCAGCCCCAATAGGCATTTCTTTTTGTATTGTATTATTATTTTGGGGCTGGTTTTACGTACATAGGAATAGAACAAGTGATTGTAACTTGACCAAAATGCCTCATTATCTTTGAAAAAAAAAATATATATATAGGATTAGTTTAAATTCATAGCACAAACTTTAAGGGGTGGTAGGGCACACTAAAACAAACAATGTATGTCTGCACTGTTGCCTTTTACGCTGTTGAGGGCACTTCGATCATTGATGATACCCACCCAAAGATTGAGAGAGATTCGTTGCTGGTAAGTATGTGGCCGTATAGTGTGTAGATTTGTGTTTGTCCACATAGTGAGCATTGTGCACATTAAACACTTCTTCACGTCTAAACAATGCTTCATCTGTGAAGAGCACATGTGATGGAAAATCCGGCTGCACTGAATTCTGCTGCAAAAAACCAGCGGCAGAAGTCTACGTGCCGAGGATAATCCTCAGTGTTCAATGCGTGAATTCTCTGTAAATATAATTGTTCCTGGTGCAAAATTCCTCATGCGATGGTTTGGTTCACATCTACGCTAGGTGCAACAGCTCTGGTGCTTGTGTCTGGACATTCATCAATCTGTCATAGAATGTAAACGCAATAGTTGTGGACATACAATGTTTGTTTTAGTGTGTCTACCACCCCTTAAATTTGTCCTATGACTTAAGAATCACCCTGTATTCAAGTAGAATTAAAGTAAAAAGATAGTCAAACCAAGGCTATCGTTTTACTTTAATTCTACTGATAAATTCAGTCAATTTATATATTTAGTTTGCATCCGTAATTATATTTCTTATGCACTAATATTAAGTTTTCTCAATTCATATTTATTGGTGATCTATATTTAAAATTAACTCCATTTTACAAAATTAGTAATCTAGTACAATTTAGATTACACCAGTTAAAGAGAATTAAGGGAATTAATGACAAAAGTGTTTAGATTAAATTTTCATAATTAAGTTTCTATATAATTTGAATATTGGATTTCAGACTTTTAGAGTTTAAACAACATCACAACGGTTATTTAAATATACGATATATTGGGGGTGTTTGAACGCAAATAAAATGAATAAATAATAACATGAAAATATAACTCTTGTATTAGAAAAACAAGAAAGTAAACAAAAGCAGCACCAAGAATAAAGAAAATTTGCCATTCTGGGTTAATTATGAGAGGGAATTGGGGACAGCCGTTTCGTCCTGCAAGGGACTCGTCAGCCCAATATAACTCTTATATGTTCGACGATTTTATATAAAAAGTTTCAGATTTTTATGAGCAGTAGTTTAAAAGATATGGGGCGGTGAAAACCACCAATTTTTTCATATTTTATGAGTCACACGGTTTATATAAAATGATACTTTTATTAATAGAATCAGTTTAAGTTGTTTATTTTTTATAATTAAGCAGTTGAGAAGATTCATATTCTTTTAAATATTTGATGTATGTTTAAAATAGATCTGTTTAAAGACACGTGACTTCCATTTCTTTGCCACTCCATTACTCATAGTGGAGATATAGTAGAGATTTCATGGTTTAGCTTGAAATTCTTCAGTTATAAGTGAATTTGTTTCTTCAAGGAAAAAAAAACAAAAAAAATAAGCCATTTTTTTTATTTTTATATAACAAACAGTGAAAAAGTTACCGAAGTAAATATATATATATATATTTTTAACTGAAAACAGAATTAAAACTATAAACTCATTCTGGCTATATTTCGGACTCGAAATATTTTGAAAAATCTTTTTTCAAGCCTCTTAATGGGAGCAGAAAATATCTTTCTCCTTCCCAACTCCAACATAAAAACAAAATAAAATAAATTAACATTCAAGAATTTTAAAATAACAAAAAAAAAAACAAAAAAAAAACGTGCTAGGTTGCATGAAGCACGATGCATTGTTACGTCCAAATTGTTCAAAGTTAATACTTCCAAATTTGTAATGTAATTTGTAATGTTTTTAAAAACCAGTATCTGTTAAAAATTTCTTATCTTTCAGTCCGAAATATAGCCAGAATGAGTTTAGGGAGTTTTAAAGAATAAAGAGAACTTTGTAAGTCAATGTGGTTATCAAGATAATTTTTGAGAATTAAAACTAAGCTTAAATATATTCATCTAATTGTAATTTGTTTGTTTTTCTTTTTCTTTGTAGGTTTGTAAATCTTTGCCTTGACAAACTTTGCTCAATTTCCAGTCATTCCATCTCAGTTTTTGTCTCTTCAGCTTTTAAAGCAGTTCTTTTTTCTTTTTTTTAATAATATTGCCTGATTGTATTCAGGTCTTCCATTTCTTTGCCCAAAGCAAAGGACAGAGTAAATCGTTAACTTAAGTCGATTTGTTGATAAAAGCTGTTGCTCCGTATTTATTTTATGCCACGAATCTTTTTGTATATTGCGCCTTTTTTTTTTTGTTTTTGCTTTTTTCTGTGTGTGTGTGATTTCATTTAATGAAGGAAAACCAGAAACCATTTTAATGATGTTGAACAATTTATACTTAATTGTTACGACTGTTTGTTTT
Organism: Thereuonema tuberculata; assembly: GCA_023159025.1. Lineage (NCBI taxonomy): Eukaryota > Metazoa > Arthropoda > Chilopoda > Scutigeromorpha > Scutigeridae > Thereuonema > Thereuonema tuberculata. The sequence goes on from JAFIDM010006207.1 coordinate 19,157, forward strand.
TGTTAGTTTTTTTTTTTTTTAATCAATTTTTAGCGATGATAAAAGTAATCCAAGACAATTTATAAAACGTTTTTGTAAAATATTTTTGGAGAATTTATATTGTTCCGATGAAAAAAATATCATGTACCTGTTAAATGGTTCCAAAAGAGAGAGGATAATGAAGAAATTGCTTAGAAATTATTGATTAAGAGCAGGAAGGTAATAATTATAGGTTTACTTCCGTTGCCACAGAAATTAATTCTTTAAATAAAACCTAAAATCATGAGAATAAATTAATTTGAACTTGTTGTTAAATTTGTATTATATTGTTAGCACTATATTTGGGATTTTGTATTTTTAAAAAAGGTTAAATATTTATTTATTATTAATATCGGCTTAAATTGTAAAGCATTGATTTTCTGAAACTTTTTTTTTTTTTCCTTTTTCAATATTGTTATTGAATATTGTTTTTATTAAAATGTTTTGTTTCAGATTAAATTCAATTTTGCAGTGAGATTAAAGATGTTTACTCCTTGGTATTAAAGGTTAGCAAATTTGTTTTGTACAGAAATTTTATTGTTTCTGTCATTTTTTTGGTTTTAAAAGGGGGAAAAACAAAAAAAAAACTTTGTCACTTAACGATCAGGTAACTGATCGACGAACTGCAAAACTTTTGTTATGATTTCCTGTAAAATGATGCAAAAATAATAAGAAAAAAAAATCTAAGTAATAAAAGTATATTTTTAAGATATGATCTCCACACGTTGTTGATTCAAATTTTGCAAACACATTCAGTGGCGTCACTAGGGGGGTGCGGACCGCACCGGGTGACACCATCAGAAGGGGTGACACCAAAATGCTTTTACAAGGTTTTTTTGTTTTTTTTTGGGGAGGGGGTGACACCATGAGCTACCGCACTGGGTGACACCAACCCTAGTGACGCCTCTGAACACATTTAATGAGTAAACTTTCTTATTTAAATGTTGCCATGAAAAAACTGATTGAAATCCTTTGAATCTTTTAGCTTTGAAATAGATTTGTCCTGTACATTCAAAGTTCAACAAAATGAGAATCCTTACGAAAATATTCAGAATTTTAAGTAATCAAGCAGAAATGCATAAAGTAATATTTTTGCCATCATCGACGGGAATCTGGGTCAGCTGTTTTAGGCATCATCAGCCAGATTCGCCCTCAGTGAAAGGCTCAAGAGTGCATGAAAAATCATCAAGGGCAAGTCTGAGCCTATCATCGAGGGTGAATCTGGCTGATGATGCCTAATAAGGCAGAAACAGCTGCTCAGGTTCCCGTCCATGATGGGTCAGGATGCAGAAACCTTACTTTGTGCATTTTGCTTTGATTACTTAAATATATGCACATTATTTTGCGATATTAAGATTTTTTTAAAAATATAATTAAGGAAAAAAAACTAAGGAGAAATAAGAAAAGATGAAAAAATGAAAGAAAAGACCCTCGTGTTCCATGATATTGCTAATCAAGCATTGCCATGACCATGATTTGAACCTGGGTTATTGCTATTACACCATACTGCAGTAACCACTAGATAACGACAGTTACGAACATGAGCTGAATAAAACCACCATCTGTAAGGTGTTGAGAATACTCTTTTAAGTGCTATCATGAAGCTGGAACATGAAGTTATCGCTGGCCAGAACGCATATTTTTTTTTCCCCACCTCTGGAAGTCATAAGGATTCCAGTCAGGCTTGACTCGTGTCTGTTGGATTTGTAGTTTAGGCTGTACAGCTGCTGGGAATTTTCAGAACAGCTCTTCCCCTGTTAGCCACACTTTTCATGTACAGAGTTGCTAAAAGCGAAGAAGAAAATTCTTCCATCCAGATAGTAGGGTTTTATTCTGTTGGAAAATACATGAAAATTAATAAACAGGTGCAATGTTTTTCAATACAGGTGTAATTGTAAATATATTGTGCAAATATGGCAAAGGTAAAGTTTGCTATTCTGCCTTCCGATTTTAATCCACTGAGAAACGTAGGCATTGTTGCTGTCTTTCTTATCCCAAAATTTAATCAAATCTTGTGAATATGAAACTGCATGTGATTAGAGATACTGAAGCAGTGATTCTGAGAAGGATCTATGGCAAAACTCCGAACGGCTGTCCCAAATTATGAAAACCTTTTTAATGACAGATAACAGTATGACTGTGAAGGATAACACATAGCCAGAGTTATTACATTTATTTATCCATTTATATAAAAGAAAACATACTGTTTTGTATATATAAAAAAAGAATATTTAGGGTTTTCATTTAATTTTTTTATTTGCTAATTTTTATTTTTATTCTTTACTTTTTATTAGTATGATTTTTAATTTTTATGCATTTTAGTTATAAACAAATAAAAATCATCTGTCTTTGATGTATGTTTACTGTTGCTATGGCAACTCGTAATGTTAAGGCTAAACATGCCATGGCTGGTAGACCTCAAGCATCAAGATTAATAAGTCATGCAGTTTTACAGAGGAATGCTTTAGAAGTCTTTGACTGCTCACCGCGAGATATTTACGGGTACTTCGGACAATACTGAAATATGTTGAGCGAAAACTATGTGATTTGATATGTAATAACTCTGGCTATAGTTATCCTTCACATCATACTGTTATCTATCATTAAAAAGGTTTTCATAATTTGGGATTGCCGTTCGGAGTTTTGCCGGATCTACAATAACCTAAAATTAGTTATGTCAAGATACTAGGACTGCACTATTGAAAATAACTTTTGATTAAGAATGGCGCATTATTTCAGAATTTCGGTGTCGACAAGGTTCCGTCACAGAATTGACAGTGAGTGGGTTTGAGATAGTGATTATATTGTGGTTGATCACAAAAGTGACATGTCTATGTTAGAAGGAGTTTAATACACAGGAGCACTGACCAGAATCAAGAGTTTTTTAAAGCTTAATCTGCAATCGAGGCTATGGAATAGTTTGCTCACCTTGTTTCTTCTTTCCGACAAAGGCTTTGTTGGCATAGTCTTTCTTAAGGCCGAGTGCACCAAACTTCAATTAACTTTGATGGCTGCAGTGTGGATGTAGCTAAAATTAGTGAGGGTGTTGATCCAGAAAAATTTTAGCCTTTGTTTTAAAATTGTGTGAAAGGAAACAAAACATGTATAAAAAGAAAATTTATTCAGAAACTTGATAAATTTCTTTTTTTATACATGCACACAATTTTAAAACAAAGGCTAACTTTTTCTGGAGCAGCCCCCCCACTAACTTTAGCTACATCTACACTGCAACCATCAAAGTTTGGTGCACTCGGCCATTAGTCTGTTAGTTTTAATATTCAGATGTACCCATTCTTCTGAAATGTGCAACTTTCTATTCTTTAATTGTCGAGGAGTTTCACTGGCAGATAATGAGAAAAAGAGAGCACTGTCTTTCTCTTTCTAGAGGAACCCACTGACTTGGACATTGTTGGGACGGTCCCCCAACAGATCAGTAACCGAGATTTTACTCTGTAGTCCAAGAACTTGTTTGGCAAACAGTCAACACAGTCTTTTTGTTTGGAGTTTCCTTAGCATCTCTCCTGGAAATGAACAATGAACTGTAACTTTTACAGTTCATTTTGGTTCATATGTGGTACTTGGAAAAATCTATTTAAAGGATCTATTTAAAGGAGAATTGTATGTTGGACAAACAATGCATTTCAGTCCATCAACTTTCAAAACAAAGGTGGATTGTATATTGGTTATAACTTTCTTAGATAACCATGCAGTTGACAAAGAAATTTCCCACAATGAAAGTCTCTGAAAAGGAGTCGTAATTTTACAGATATAGTTTTTTTCATAATAGCCTTGTAAAATCCCACTGCTGGACAAAGGCCGCCTCCAACTGGGGAATGTACTAATGATCTCCCGCACTGACCAGGTGGCTTTCATACCTTCAGCCAGGTTCTGGACTAGATACTGAGGTGGTTTTCCATTTGCCTACCTCAGGAAACCAATATGGAATGGCTTCAAATCTGAAGAGAAGAAGCAGACAAACACAGGAAAGGAAGTAAACACCCACGTCGATACAAGAATAGCCCATATTGAAAGATTAAAAAAAAAACAACAACTTCATGTCAGAAACATCCAACTCAAAAAAACCCATTGGGTTTTCCTCTTTTTGGGGGGAGGTTGGAGGGGGGGAATGCAATGAGTGAGGAATGAACCCCCACCCCCCATCTTGCCAGAAAAATAGTTTTGTTTAATTTGAATTTTATTTTTAAACATTTATACACTCTTGGACAAAAAAATTAGCGCACCAAGGAGGAGTCGTCAAAATGAACCGAAAATTTACATACGTAATGACTACTTTGATATAAGTAAATGATAAGAAAATCAAAGAAAAAGGATAATTTATTTCAGAGAAAAAGGCAAAAGAACGGAGGAGTTAATACCCCGTTGGACCCCCTCTAGCGCGAATGCACGATGCGATACGATCGGGCATTGAGTCATACAAGTTCTGTATGATGTCTTGAGACATTTCGTTCCATATTTGCTGTAACCTTGCCTCTAGTTCGTTCAAACTCGTGGGATGCCCAACTCGTCGTCCCAAATGATCCCAGATATGCTCAATTGGAGACAAATCTGGGGATCGGGCAGGCCAAGGAAGGGTAGTAACAGTGCGGAGACAGTCTTGTGACACCCTTGCCGTATGAGGCCGAGCATTGTCTTGTTGAAAAATGGCTCCTGGGAGCCGTTGCATGAGTGGCAACACATGTGGTTGCAGGATTTTATGAACATACCGCTGGGCTGTCATGGTGCCACGGAACAATACTAGGGGTGACCGTGTATTGTAGGCAATGGCACCCCATACCATCACACCAGCTGTGGGAGCGGTGTGTCGCTGTACAGCAAAGGCAGGATTGAAGCGTTCATCACGGGTTCTCCACACACGAACACGATTGTCATCACTGCCGAGATTGAATCTGGATTCGTCGCTAAAGATGACCTGGTTCCATTCCGCTGCAGTCCAGTTTCCTCGTTAGCGGCAAAACTCCAAACGGAGGCGTTGATGGGTGGGCATCAAGAGCAGCACATGTAATGGGCGCCGCGATACCAACTGTCCTTCCGCCTGGCGCCTTCGCATGGTTCGAGAAGACACAGCAGCCCCTAGTGAAGGTGCTACCTGTGCCTGGATGGCGGCCGATGAAGCAGTTGGCTGTACGCGTGCATTTCTGACTATGTGGCGGTCTTCTCGACGACTGGTCTGTCGAGGGCGTCCTGAGCCTGGTCTTCGTGTACATGACATCTCTCGGGTCCACTGGTCCCAACACCTCCTCACAACACAATCAGAGCGGCCTAATTGACGAGCTACTCGCCTAGCTGACCACCCAGCTTCCATCATCCCGACGATTCTCCCTCTCTCAAACTGCGACAACTGAGTATACTGTCTTCGAACACGGCGTAATGGCATGTCTACCTCAGCTCTTCCTTTGTAAATGATTCAGCACACTCAAACAAGCTTTGGTTACCTGTTTTATACTCCACAGAGTACGATGTTCAACGCCCTCTACCGGCTATACGTAATGCGCAATCACGCTGCATTTCTAATCATTTGCATATCTCCCCGACATGTACCTTCATTGCAAGTTTCGTTACGATCCCGCAATTATTTCTTGGTGCGCTAATTTTTTTGTCCATGAGTGTATTTTTGAAGAAAATGATTATGATAATTGGCTACCGTCGATAATCAGAACTAAAAACTGTCTTATTTGTTCAGATTATCACACAAATCATAAATACCCTACTTTCATCCTTAAAAAAAGAATAAAAGTATAAATGATAACAAAATTCCCTGGATTTCTGGATTGAAATCCAGAGTCGTGACCTTGAATTCTGAGGTCATTTTCTCAGTCACGTGACCTTGATTCCGAGGTCATTTTCTCAGTCACGTGACCTTGATTCTGAGGTCATTTTCTCAGTCACGTGACCTTGATTCTGAGGTCATTTTCTCAGTCATGTGACCTTGATTCCGAGGTCATTTTCTCAGTCACGTGACCTTGATTCTGAGGTCATTTTCTCAGTCATGTGACCTTGATTCTGAGGTCATTTTCTCAGTCATGTGACCTTGATTCCGAGGTCATTTTCTCAGTCACG
>JAFIDM010006208.1:0-25247 GCA_023159025.1 Thereuonema tuberculata
ATTATTATTATTATTACATTTGTAAGTTACTTTGATTTAAGCTATGTCATTTATTTAGCAAATTATCATCAAATTTCCTCGTAATAAGAATATTATTATTGTAAAATAAGTGACTAATGTTCATCTTTTGCATTTAATGCTTCGTACGTACAATTAACGACAATTTTCGGTTATTAGTACTAATTTATTGTTTTCGATTTATTGTAAAGTAGCATTTAATTGAAGCTACTGAAAACTGTGTTTGATTTTAAAATAAAACAATTCTTACTCCGTTATTTTTTCCAATTTTGTCTTTTGTAATTTTTTATCTGATACAAAGCGGCTCCTTCTTTACGCGATTTTGATTGAATTTTTATTTCACAAAACCTGTCTATGTTTTTTGAAGCTGCGTGAAAAGAAAGGCGCTAACAAAGGCCAGGCCAAGCCCTGACTAATTCTGCCAGAAAAGGCCAATTAAACCACCCATAGGGTTACAAGCAATGAAAAAAACTGAATAGAGATTTTTCGGGGAGGTCATCAAGAAACAGCTGGTCAGTTCAAAGACAAAAAACCCAAGAAGAAAAAGAAGATTACTGAAAATTGAACTTTGGTTCTAAGGTCCAATTATAGCGTCGCCTATAACTAATCAACGACGGACCTTGGGCTTTTCAGGGCCCTGTTCAATATTAGTCTAAGTAATAGGACGCTGCTGAGTTCTATGCTGTCATGGCTTATTCTCATTTTGCCTTTAGCTAAAAAAAAGAAATAATAAATAAATAATTTTAAAAAAAAAATCTTTATCGGGGGAAAAAATGGTAGAAATCAGGTTTGCTGACAATAAACCAGTTTTCTTAGAAATGTAAAACCAGACACAAAGAAATAAAATTTCTTTTTTTTTTATCTTTGTTTGTTTTTTAAACCATTGTATCTTCATTCGACAAGAACAGTAGTTCATCCATTTTTAATGTAATAACTTGTTGCTTAAAGATTTTGTTGAAAGATTCTACAGAAATATCTTTTATTTATTCATTTTCAGAACCAGGAAAATAATTAAGAAACTTTTCGTTTTCCTTTCTTAATCAATCCACGAAAAAAAAAACTATGTAATTAATGAGGCAAGAATTCTGGCTCCGTTCTCTATAGTATAGAAGTCTTGAATATTTTAAATGATAAACAGTTTCATTGAATATCATATTTAGGAAATAGAATTGGATGCGTAGTGGATAAATAAATTAAGGATCATTTTGTTGAATCTCTTGTGAAAAGGATGCATTTCTATATTTTGAACATTTATTTTTACATTCTAGTTTTGAACAATCTTTTATTAAGATGTTCTGTCATTTTTCAGTGTTGTTCGTACATTTCTTAGTTTTAGGCTTTCCTTAGATCTTAGTATACACTAGGTTTATAATTTGAAAAGATGAAAACAATAACAGCATTGTATATTCTACTGATGATTGTTTTAGTCATTCAATGATAGCAATAAATGTGTAATGCATAATGTAGCTGATTTATATGTAAAATATTTTCTCTCGATTCACATATATCTCAAGTTATAACTTTCTGAATTAAAAAAAAATACCTTCAGCAAATGTAACTGTGACCTGCCAATACCCAACATAAGAATGTACATTGACTTTTTTTTTTTTATTATTATGAATTGCTCTTTTAGTTAAAAGACGTTCATATATCTAGTTTATTTAACCTCATTATTATCTAGTGACTGGTGATCTAGCTGGTGATCGCCAAAGAGCGTTGAATAAGTTTTAGGATATCTTAGTAAACTCTTCATTTATGAATATTATTATATTCCTTGGTTCAGTCCAATTACCTTGGTGTTTTGCGACTCAATGGCAGATTTTCTTTTGTTAATTTGTTTGTTTTTCTTCCACAACATTCCTTTCACGTATTCATTGCAATTTCAATGACTGGTTTTCAATCCAAAGGACGAAAAATCAAGTTTAGAATCTAAAATCAATCCAACTTTGATATCTTTTTAAAAAAGCTAAGTAAAATAAAGCCAAGTTGATATTATCGGAATTACAGCTGAAACTTGAATGTCTTAATTACTATTTTATTTCAGAGCATAATTAATAACCCCTCATAGTCTTCATTAGATAATTCTCACCAACTTGAAATTCAGTAAACTGTAATTAACTAATAGTGAATCGTAAAAATTATAAAGAATTAAATTAAAAATATATTAAGAGTTTATATATGAAGAAGTTGGAATATTATTAAGTAAATATATTTTGTTGCAAAATATTCGACTAAATTTCCATTACAGCTATCAAACCATAGATAGACTGAATGATCGATTTTTTTTTTTATTATTTTTTTTATTTTTTCAAAATTGTTTTTGTAAACATATTTAGATTTGCTTCTGCACGTGAAGTCTTATGGTCTATGGAAAAATGTTGATCGCATATTGGTTCCAGGGCTGTCAATGAGATTGCTAGCAGTGTATGAAAGCGAGCAGTGCGAGAATCCCACCACCACCTTCAACGCCAGATGGTCACCAGTGAAGCTCATCACTCTGTTTAGGACAGGAAGAGGCCGCCGACGCCAAGTCCGTTAGAAAGCAAATCTCTCTCTATACAACGAAGCCCCACGCCATTGACCTAATCAAACCCTCCTCCAACCCATCGTTTCGGCTCATCAAGGTCCCCTGTTGCCTGGGAATATTGCCTTCACCTTGAACATGTTACGAGAACTATTGGGGTAAAACCCCTCCCCTAATCAGTCCTCTCCAATTCACTCCAATTCACAAACAAGTGGTTTTTTGTTTTTTTTTAAGTTCAGTTTATTTGAGTTTCATTTCGTTTCTACGAATTAACACAAAATATCTTCATTTAGAAATTGTTTTAAAGAAACAACTTTGCATCATTTTTGAGGAAGCTTTCTGTTTTCTTTTTATCTTAATCTTTCAAAAATTTCAATTTTAAAAATACGCATTCCACAAAATAAACAAAATATTTAAATACAGATAAAATACAGAAACGTAGGCTGTAATATCTTATTTAATAAGAAAATTCTACAGAGAATTTTTTGGAATTTTGTTTTTTTTTTAAATTCTGGTAAACCATTAATTATTAAAAAGTGAGAATATAATGAAAGCAATTGAACAACCTATTCACAGAAATCGGTTTTTTTTTTGGTTTTTTTTTGGCAATGTATCTTCCGCAGTATTTACTAGTAATAATTTAAGATAACCAAAAGATATTTTTCTTCGTTTTACTTATAAAGAAAATGATGTCACATATTGTAAATAAAGAATGAAATTCAAATTTTACCAATAAATAAACCAATAAAGAATTTCATTAAAGCCAAGATCCCACAAGAGGTGGGTCAGTTGATTCCTCAGCACCGGGACCCGGTCGTCAATGGGGATCGGGCCGAGATCTTAATCGAAAAATATATATATATATGAATTACCCTATCACTTCTAGACTTCTTTTTTTATAATTAAGTCAATATTTTATATAAATTCCTTTTTGACTTTAACCGTCTGCATAGAACTATACTCCATTACCATGTTTACATGGAACGAATTTTCTCTAAACTTTTTTCTAAATTTCATTTCTAAACTTTTGGGTAGAGTGGGAAAAAGTAGATGTTGGTGATAAATTAATTTACTTTAAAAATAAAGCTAATAACTGTGTGTTTAAAAGGGAGAAATACGAAATCGTGTGGCGTTTTCGCGATATTTTTGGCTAAGAATCTACGTTTTTGACAGAACTTGGGAGGGGAAGGGAGGGGGCGTTACTGCTTTGGCCTGAATTTATGGGGGGGGGGGGGTTGATTACATGAAACAATGACCTTTTTCTTTATCAGCTTTTCATTAAATGCTTAAATATTCTGAAATATTAACTTTGGTTTGGTTTTTTCCCTACCTTCATTTTTTTTTTTTTGGGGGGGGGGGGTAATAGAATCAAAAACACACATTGTACTTTTATATCTTCAGGTTCTATTGCTCTAAAATTCTCATAATTCAACGTTAAAAATGCATTGATTAAAAAAAAAACTAAACTAATCAGTTAAAATAAAGTTTAAGAGCATTCAAATTTTCTAACACTCTTCTGTTACTGCAAATGGTTGGACCAAGTAGTAAAATCTAATAGTAAATTATCTCTTACTAGCGCTTATTAAAATAAAATTAGCGCTGACAACAGAAAATACTGACTAAAAGAAATAAAATCATATTTATAGTAAAAATTAAATATAACATCAGTTTAGAAGTAATACTTGTGGATTAAAATCCTGGTTGGAGAAGAGCAGGTGGTTCTTTGAATGCTTTTTTTTATTCTGCTATTTCTTTATTTACTTTTGTTGTTCCACAGGAATGTGGAAGAGTGACTTGAACTACAGAAATCTCCAATGAAAGCGTAACTACAATGCTTATTAAATTACACAATTGCAAGATTTGTAATTAGGACCGTAAATTCCCGGTTGCGAAATTCGACCTTCAGTTGTGGTTTTATCCTTTTTCACCTTGTTTCTAATGTTTCAAAGAGGTTTCTAATGAAATACAGTAAATAAATTATTAATTGCAGCATTTAGTAAGTAAAAATAACAAATTAAAATGTGAATAAATATTGAAACAAATCGGTAAGTTATTTGATAAAATGAAATTTCTGAATAATTATTAATGTAACAAAATGCCTCGGAGTTTAGTTTTATTGATTATTTTATTGTAAAATTTGTTGTTGTTTTTTTTATTAATCTCTAGAAAATACAAATGAACTGAATTCGTCTTTTAACTTTTCAGATGCTTTGTTTTTATTGGAAACATTAATAGATGAACAGCAATGAGAATGCAATATTCCATTTCAAATATATAGTCAAGTTGTTTTGAATAGCTACGGTTTTCAATCCTTTCAAAGGCATTTGATGTTTGTCAAACGTCTCAATGGGTTCTGGGAATTTGTTAGATTCATCATTCCTTCATCAAAAATGAATTTCAGTTATAAGAAGTTACAAAAGGAAAAAATTAAAATAATATCCTCAAAAATTACTCAATTCTGAACTACTCTTTGAGATACTTAACGTTTTGTTCGGTGAATTGTTTAAATTTCTGCTAAATAAAATTTTCAAAAGACTTTCAAAAATAGTCGTTAATTATCTGTTCAGTTTAATTGAGGAAATATCCTTTCTGATGCAGCTGCAATCTTCTACAGGTAGATTCCATCTGGATATTCAATGATTTATTTCCTTTCCAATTCATCCCTAGACTTTTCTTTCATTTAAAAACTGGTAACTAACATCTTATTCACAAAAATCGAAAAAGTCTGACTACCTTAGTTCTACCGCAACCTCTTGCTGAATCTCAATATCTTAGAATGTTCGTTCGATGAAAGAGATCTTTATACGAAGCTTCGTTTAGAACAATTAAATAATTCACAAGATCAAGAAACCTATGCTTTATTTAAAGATTCATGGGTAAAAAAGTTAGAATATCTAATGCAGAATCTTGCTTCCAATCATCCGAATAACAATAGGAGGAAATAGAATGTGGAGATCCTACATCCACATGTTAAAGACACTTAACAGTTTTCAAGAGTATCAATGTTCATTGGCTAAAGGAAGAAAGGAAGGAAAAACATAGAACGATGAAGAATGTTACACTCTCACAAGGGATAGAAACATTATCAGGCAGGTGAATGGATAGAGGAAAAAATGCTTTTTTTAGGGGATTGATAGTGTACATATATCGTATTTTCTGCACATGAGGCTGAATATAGTTACAACATTACTATTCTATTAATTTCTGTGGGTTTTTTTATGTATTAGTAATATTACACTTTTTCATAATTTCAATAACTGAAAAACTAGAAAAAGATAAGCTTTTTTTGAGAAAAAAAAAATAATTTATCCATTATCAACTCAATTGATGGTAAACATAGGCTACATGAAATTTTTAAGGTTGCAAAACTCGCTTCAAATTCAATTATTGTTAAAAACATTGAGTAAAAACTTTAAAACTAAATTAATGTAATTGTAAATTTAAAGTAATAATTACTAAATATTAATGTTTTCTTAATGTTAATAAGATGATGTTTTACGCATTGATCGTAATCTTTCTATTTTACAATTCTTATACTACTGACATATTAAATGCTACCTCAAGACATTGGTAAAACTTTACAACACGGTATCACTCGACGTTGAACTATTTTCACGATGGCGGATATAACCCACTTCGTGCTGACTTGTCGGGACATAATAATTTAAACAAAATTTTAATATGAAGATAGTGGAGGGGTTATACTTCAACTTACCAAATCTACAGCTAATCGGTACACACGAGTCGCTCATACTAAGTTAAATATTTTTCCCCTTGCGTGGAAGTGGTAAAAAGGCAGTCGTTGATGTATCCTTGTCTGCATAGTACTGTGTTGTAAAGTTTAATCAAGACATTTTGTTTTCATGAGTGTATTTATCTGAATTTTTTTCATTATCTCTCCCAGGACTTAATTAATTCTTTCAATTATGTTTTCCTAAGGATTTGTATAGGGATCTGTCCATCTCGATATAATCATGTTATACAATTATTACGTTTGTTGTTTTATATTCCGATCTTTACCTTGCTTATTGAAAGGCCTGTTATTATTATCTCTGTTAAACAAACATAAAAAAGAGCGAAAGAAAGTTAAAAAAAAACGTTCTGTGTCTATTCCACTGTCAACTGTGTAAGCAACAGCGATTTCTTGTACTTAGTTTTATTTATGTCTTTACTACTATTTTTCTTCTCCTTCTAAGAAAGCCCCTTCAGTAGTAAATCGTCCTTGAATCGTAACCCTCTTCTTCTTGTTATTAAGCAACGAAAAAGAAGCAAAAACCTTTCGCAGACTCCACTTTGTTGTACGGGGGACTTTTACCTGCCTACGCCTCAGGCCCCTCATAGCACCTGTACACTGAAACCACAGACGCACACAGAATTACCAATGACTGTCCCTCGCTTATAAGGCTTCATTCACTACTTTATAACTGTTTTTAGTTGATAATTGCAGTTGTTTCTTTTTGTCTAATCGTTACCATTATTGATATTGACTTCTTCATTGATTGTTCTCAGTAATTCAAACCAATTTCTTTATTGTCGTTTGTTTATTTGTCCAACAGACGCATATATATATATACACGTAAGCTATTGCTTGAAACGAAACATCGATAAGTTAATTCCATGATTGAAAAGTAATAGTAGATATTTTTCTTTTTCTAATGTAAACTGAATTTTAACTTAATGCTATCTAATGAATGTTTAAGTTTCGAAAATTCTATGATAATACGATTATATTTTGGTCTCAGGATCTTAAGTTAGTTAAGGAATTTCACCACATTCGAAATTTGTTTGTAGCTTTTACTGAACATTCCTTTTTTTTTCAAAAGAATGAGAAGGGGTAAAAACGCACAACAAATAGCAATCACTGAGCTACTTTTGGAGTATTTGACATTTGGAATCCAAGATAGACTGTTTCAGGGTTCTTAACCTTCTTCAGTTGACCAGTGTCTGCAGCTCAGTGATATCAAAGGAAATATAAACAAGAGAAAGGAAAACATAAGAATGGCCCATTTATTATTATTATTTCTTATGATTAATATTCTTTTTTTTTTAGTAAAGCTAATCTAGGACTTTTGACTGAAATTTATTAATTTACAATTTTTTTGGTAGATCTGAGCTTCTACTTGAGTTTTAAATGTATGAGTTTTTGTTATTGACTTATTAAATTACCAAAATTATGAAGTTTCATTTTATTTTTGTTAAAAAAAGTTAAAGCTTTTCATTGGCTATCGAGGGAAAATTATTAGGGGGTGGGGGGATCGTAATCTCTCTATTGCATCCGAAATTGTTAAAAATCTAGGATTTTGGACTTTCTTTTTTGGTTGGAAAGTTCCACCATTCGTATATGGATATAATGTTGTTGTTTGTTTTTGTTTGGTTGAACGACATCATAATAATCATCCTGGATATGCCTATGAAACTTTTATAAGAAAAAAAAAAATGTTTTTAAGAAAAGAACATCACTGAGTAGCAAATATTAAGTTTCTTTCTTTCAATGTCTTCAAAGCTGAATCGTGAACTGAATTAAATAAGAGAGTATTCATTTCAGAGATCTTTAAAATATCTCTGAATACTCCATTTTGGTTAAAAGCAAATGTAAACGCAAATTGTTCGACGGAAAAAAAGAAATATTGTCCAAAACATTTCTAATGTAAATATTATATTTTTATATACATTATAAATAATATTTTATCGTCGGAACTAAATCGGTTTCATTGCCAAAGAATTTGTTTATTTGTTTATGTGTTTAATGACATTTAACTGTCGCATAATAAATGCTTTAATTATTTTAATAATTGAGGTTGTAAAAAAAAATAATATAACAAAATTACAATTTTACATTTAACAAAAAGAGATTTACAATAACTTATTTCAACTTCTCAATCTGTTCTTCAAACACAGAGGAACTTTCTCGATATCTTATTTATTGATCGGTACAATTATATTGTTGTCTGCTACAAATTTCCTTGGAATATTGAATTGTACGTCAGTAGAATGAAGAACTCTATATTAAGATTATCTTCTATTGTGTTCCTATCACGCAATAAATCCATAATGCTATTGAAATAGTGGCATTGAAATCCTTTGTTTCTTGTTAGGGAAAACTTTTAATTATTTGGCATTCGTTTTTAATTTTCAATTCTTCTTTTTTATATTCTAAGTGATATTTATTAAAATTCATAGTAAAAATAAAAAAATAATTATTTTAGCTTCTTTAATTGAAGCAGCTTTAGTTTTAAAAATAAGAACTGAAAAGTTAAACATTTTATTTTATTTTATTTATTTATTTATTAATTATTTTTTTTAAATAAAATATGAGTTACTATTTCCTCAATTATTAAAATTCTGAAAAATTAACTTCAAAATGTCAAATTTATAAAAAAATAGTTTACAATAGAGAAATTTTTTTATATGAATTGTAAGTATCATTCTCACCCTGACCAACTTTCCATCAATTATTATCATTATTATAATTAAAAAGCTAAAAAAAGGAGTATTTTAGTTGTAATATTTAGAAACTACTTCAATTCTTGTTGGTTTCGTTGTTCAGATAATAATTGCCTAGTTCCTATAAATTTCACTTATTTCGGAAGTAAAACTAATGAATCGCAAATGTGATTATTATTATTATTTATTTTTTAAGTACCCCGCTACAGGCCTTTATGGGTCTTGATATAGGGGGAGGTAAGTTCCCAGCGTTTCTGACTGATGGTACTAAAGTTGACGTTGACGGTCTGAAGGAGAATTCAGTGTGCAACAATCCCTACCTCTCCCGAGGACAGAACCCCTTCTCCTCCAGATAGCAGTCAATAGTGACTTTACTCCAACCCAAGCGAAATATGGAATAATAATCAGAAATTATAGTTGCTGGCTTTTAATTATTAATACATAAAATAGTACAACTTGACTCTAACTCTTTTCGCAATAAGAAAATTAAAAATTCATAATATCAAAATATCATTTATATTTTTACAATCTCACTTTCCATTCAAAGCCATTTGTTTTAATTTAAAAGAATTGAGTCATTATGGCAATATTTAATATAAAAATAAACTAGTAGAGGATCCAGAAGATTCTTTGAAGGGTCGTCTGTTGCCTTTCGGCGTTTCTTGTCACGTGCGAAGGCTGTCCCAGAGGAGTTACATCAGCGGCAAGCACCTGTATTACGGAACCTCAAGAAGAAGAAGATGGACCACGTGGAGTTCCACCTGTTTGTTCGCATGCAATGAGGGGAACGTTCGATTACGGTCTAGGATATGAAATCAAAAAATGGAAAGTTCGTTAAATTTACCCTCCCTCCCCCCTGCCTCCCTGCATTCATTACCCCTCCCCCTTTCTCACTTTGCCGATAGCAGCAGATGGGCCAGAATTTCTTACCCAACTATTTCGATATCAAGGGAAAAGAAAAGGAAAGTGTTGAAAACAAATAATGGTCATAATATACCAGTGGTTCTTAAAGAAGGTTTCTCTATTATTTCTCTCTTTGATCTTAGTTTTAAAAAATGATGCCTTTTCTTAATTTTAATTTAATGAAAGAGTATAAATAGTCATGTATTGTTTATTTTGCACATTTATTCAGTAACTACCAAAAGTACTTACATCGAAATACTACAATTAATTCATAAATAAAATAAACACCTTTAATTTGTTTAAAAGTGAAATGGAATCCTTTAAATCCCTATTGAAATTATTGCTACCTTCAGAAAATAACAGATAAATTCTTAATTAAAATAATCTTTAATAGCAATTCACTTTCTACAAAGTTATTTACGAAAGAAAATATTCTTGGATTAATCGTTTGCCTTCTCGTTCGTATCTTGCCATAATAATAATAATAATAATAATTTCATTTTTGTTTCTTTGTCTTCTGAATTTATTAGTTCTAAGAATTAGGATTTAATTTATTTAAGCTTAAGGATTAAAATAAATGATACTAAAGAACAATTATTTTAGTTCGATCCATTACATTTCCAGAAAATACCTTCATTGAATAATATTTAGAAATATGAGAAAATCACTCCAGATTAAAATATAAAAAAATAAAAAAGAAACCTAAAAGCATTAGTGATGCATCACAGGACTTCTCATACGAAAAGCTGGTAAAATGCTTTGCATGCGTTTCAACGAAAAAAAGATTTTTATATATAAATATTTTATTTTAATTACTAGTAAAACTTTTTTTTTTTTAGTTACTGCTCTTTTTTAGTCGTTTGGTAATGATCAGAAAGCTCCTGAAGCAATTTAGTTTTTCCAGAAATTTCTTCCCAGTACGAAAAGCTGAGCAATGTATTTAGCGGCCCTTAGGTTACAGCTTGCCTGTAAAACATAGGGGACCGCTCTTGCTTTTATGCTTGCTGGATGTCACACTCTGTACTGGCCAAACGGTTAGAGATATTAGAATGAAACCTTCACCATTGTGTTCAGCATCAGAAAGTAGGTCACCATGTCCAAAAAATCAGACCTCTAGGACCACTCCCTGACCGGATGTTTGGGGGTCAAAAGTGGTTGCTTCCGATAAAGAGGAAAACGGCGATAGAAGTCCCCCCCCCCCAATATCGACCCTTCCGAACACGTTTTGTTTATAAAATTGTGCATATTATAGGGTCGCTTTGCTTTTGACCCTGTCTAAAAGCATTAATTTATTTTGTTTGTTTTACTTTTTCAATGTATGATATTCTGTAACATCATTGGCAGATCGAAATGCTCAAAGTGATTTATATTGAGCCAACTTTAAATTTTTCTTAATCCTCGATGAATTACAGGATTGTCTACTTTTTCAATTCAACTACAAAACCAGTAACAAAAACCAGTAAAAGAAAATATCAATCAATAAAAAGCAATAAAATACTTAAAAGTATTTTCCAAATATGTATTTTTTTTAAATAGGAAATTGATCTACGTTAAATGCTTATGTGGGTTTTTAAAAAAAAAAAAAAAAAAATACCATAAAATTGAAATTCTAGTCTATATTATGACTAGTTGACGGAAGAAGATGTTTTATAAAAACTGATTCTTCTTGAAAACTTTTCACATTTTTTTATTAAAAATTCTTTTCGATCAACCAGTTATTATACAGACTAGAATTTCAATTTTATGGCTGTTGAAATAAACAGGAGTAATGAGTTGCAAAAGAAACCCAACTATTAGATTTGTTTCAACATTATAATAATTAATAACAATCTTACATGAAATAAATAAGTAATTAGAGATTCCATATTTCTTTGATTCAATTGTTTTCCAGCATAGTAAAGAGGGGGAAAACACAAATTTGGAAGAATAACAAAAATACCTGTACTTCTAACCTACTTATTAGAATTGCTTTTTTAAAAAGGAGAAAAACGTTTACATAATAAAAAAACTTCTGTCAGTAAATGCAAAAATTGTTTCAATTTCACCTTGACAGACGACATCCTTCATTGTACATAATCTATGGTAAGGAAGTCCCATCGTTTGACAGGGGACCTCTAATGATAGCTTCTACATCGGCAGCGTTAGCCCCCCCCCACACACACACACCTCTACTTCAACGTTCCCCGGGAAAAGTTATTTTTCCTTCCACCTGTCATCCTGGCATTATTATCTTTATATGGACACTTCCTTTTGGCATAGCAAACTGCGCGCTCATTCAAATTAAGAACCCCCTCCTCGTTCTCTTTTCCTATTCTCACCCCACACTTTACAATGTATTTATTATGGAAACAGAAAAACAACCCTCAAATAGTTTATGGGACTATAGCAAATTATATAAAACCTTCATCTGAATAATCTTAGTATGTGCATTATCAATGCGGGCCTCGAATTGCCCTGTGAATTTTAATGAGATAGTTTTCCTGTGGTACTACTCGACATTTTTAAGATCTCTACTTTTAATTACAAAGACAAGAAAGAGATGGATCAAAAAATATGTAGCAATAACTAAAAACTTAACAGATGGAGGCGACGCCGTTATCTTAACCACAACCCGTCTTCAGGATTGCTATTCTTGTAATTTTTTTAAGATACTTTTTTTTTAAAAAAAAGTTTTGACATTTCCCAAGAATAAATTTATTAATTGTAAAAGATATTAATTCTTAAAAGATATCCTGGAATTCAGACAGCAAAAATTCTTACAACTTTTATACAATTTCTGAAAAAAATCGAATCCTTTAAAAGATGAACAGCTGCTTGTTGCCATTTATTATAGGGCATAAAAATGCCAATATTTATTTTTTCCTTCAACAAAACATCTGTTCAAAAACTGAAATTGTAACTCATTTCAGAATTTAGTAAATTCTCGAAACCCAAATTCGAAACTGCTTTGTTTCTTCATGGTTTTTTTTCATGATTATTTTTTTTACATTTTTCTTTTTAAAAAAAAAAAAAACTACTTTTGAATATGATATCTTTATCGAATGCTCCTCTTTTCCTTAGCTATTGAAACCGTAAAATGTTTCTATTCTTCTATTTGTCTAAACTACTTTCAGTTTTTAAGAATCTTTCATTTCCTTTGCTCACGTGACTCGCAGTGCTCAGAACTTGAATGACGGTAAAGAACCGAAGAAAGAAATTCCCTGGGAAACGGAGGACCCTTGTCTGCCGTAACAAGAGGAAAAAACCACTTTGTTGACAAGATCTGCTTCTTAATTATCCAGGTAATTGTTAATGTGCCATTGTCTAGGAAATCGTAGGCACTTCCTGTGATCCCACCATAGGAAAACACATGAGAATTCGCTCCATAGAAAGAAATGGAAGCTTTCAGAACCATTTTCAGCCAGAGATGATTTTGTGATGTAGGTCACAAGAACATCTGATCTGCATTGAAAACTAATGTGGAACTTGGAAAACTATTACTTTCAAACTCCTAGACTAGCTTTGTCTACCTAGTTATGCTAACACAATTCACTCTATTTTAGAGCCTGATTAATTAACTAACTTCCAAGTAATTTGAAAGTCAGTTTCAGTTATTAATAATTGATAACAATTCGTAGTTTTAAGACTTTTGTGTTAAAAGTAACAATTTTGGTTGAACAATTATTGAAGGTGTGTGGTTTTTTATTAATTAGAAAAACCCACGAGGAGTTAATGGGAAAATAAGAAGCGTAGAAGCATTATAACTTTTTTGACTTTTTAATTTAAATAAAATAGGATCTGCAAATGTCAAAAATTGTTAATTTCAATAATTTATTTTCATTTCTTTAAATGAATTTGAGACTTAACATTCGATTTATAAGATTTTGTACCTTTTATCCGACGTAGAATAATTTTACTTTCGTTTCACTAATTCTTACAAATAGACTTGATTCCACTTTTAAATCTTTTGCATTCAAAATTCTAGATGAGAAAAGATTTTGAAGAGTTTCATTATAAATAAAAAAAAATTGATTTTGTTAATTAAAATGAAGAAACGTCTTTGGAACGATTCAAAGATAATCGTTCATTTAGTTTCTGCTTCATTGAACCAACCCATCATCAATTAACTGTTCTCAAAAAATTTAGTTTTTATTATTTATCAAAATCCTTCATTATAAGTTGTTAATGTTTAAATATTAATGTTTAAAGTCGTAATGTTTGATATTAAAATAATTTTGAAGTAATTTTGATTAACTTTCCATTCTTATTTTACCGAAATATAATCGTCAAGTTGAAGTCCTGTCTGCTAATTTATATTTGACAGGAGACTTTTATTATTGCAATACTTTTGAACTTTTTCTAGTTCAATAGAAAAATCTAGTTGAGATCAGACTCTTTATCTAGTTGAGATCAGATTTTCTTTTCTTTTTTTCTCAAAGCATTTTTGCTTTTTATTATTTCGAACTTATTGCGAACTGTCTTCCAGTAAGTTATCGACCTTATTCCAGTACCATAATAATCACTTTTCTATGCTGATATTTACTTATTGATAGATGTAAATCGATATAAAAAAATCGAGATATTTGAAATAGAACTATAAAAGTTAGAATGGAAAGAACTGTTGGAACCTTTTCTAAAAATGAGTTAGACTCCGGAGCATCCATTTCTAAGATACAATTAATAAGGAATAGGCAGCTGATGAGCAGTGCCGGCTCTAGGTTTTTCACACCCTAGGCGAAAAAAAGTTCTCCACCCGTACACCCCCAAAATCTCAACCCCCCCCCACCCCTCAACCTTACAAAAGTGAGGCCTAGTTGCCCCTAACATTTTCACACACCATCCTATGGTTTATTGTTTGTCACAATTTAGATTTGTTTAAGCATTAAATAAAATCAAACTTACCCATTTGGTCTCGTTGTGGAACGAGGATTTGACGTCGCGTAAGACGTCACATCAGTATGATCAGTCGGGGGAGGGGCGGAGTAGAGTACAGGGTTGCAAAACTGACTATTTGTTGTTCCAACTCTCTTTTTAAAACGTAAGTGCGCTGGGCGCTGGCGCACGTACATTTTGGTTTATGCTAAAAATAAGCAAAATAAAATCATCCTGTCCCTAAAATTTTCCGCCCTAGGCAGCCGCCTAGGTTGCCTTTATGGACGAGCCGGCCCTGCTGATGAGATGAATAAAGATACAAGGAAATTGCAAAGAATATAGTAGGAAAAGCTTAAATTCCTCACAAGCTAAGAAAGGATTTAATCTCAGATTAAGATATTTCTGTTTTAAAATTATTTAAAATATTATATTGCGCATTTTAAAGTATAACCTCTTGATTTCAATGTCATCTGACAGAATTCTGTGTTATAATAAAAATGTTGACTGAATATATGACACAGGATATAATTCACCTACAAATATACATTTGTCCCTTCCTCAAACGTAAAACAAAAAACCGCATGCGTACTAGTCATATCCGGTGATACATAGAGGGCGTGAGAACCCCCAAATCAAAAAAGGTAAAAAGGAAGAATGCCTAATCATTCGCATCCGTTGAATGAAAGACATTTGGCTGCAGGGGTTTTCATACAGTTAACCCTTCAAAAAAAAATACAAACACGGCTCCGGAAATGAGAAAAAGGCCATATTATTTGAAGGACAAGTTGCCATTTTCGCAGATTTTTCAGATATTACTGAAAAAGAAAAAAAAAATAGTAAGAAATTCAGGAAAGAAAAAAAAAAAGAAAGAAAGAAAATAAGTTAATAGTTTTCCTCTGTGTTTCTGTCTTCATGAAAAACCAGCCACATTCTCATTGTCACTTATTCCCATAGAGGAGAGATCTCCTCACCCCCACCCCTCTCTTTTAGTCAAAAAAAAAAAAAACCAACTCCCTTTGGCTAAAATAATAATCGCTGTGAAGGGACATCACACGCGAGATCAGTCTGCGCTGAATACTAATCCCTGCTTTATTGTGGCTCCAAGTCACATAATTAGGTTATTCTGTTAATAGGCCTACCTGCTCTTATTGATTTCTTTCTTTTTTCTTTAAAATAAATATGAGTTTAATTGTGATTTCACTTTATTTTAAAAATTAAATGCTGTTTTATTTTAATCTAGGGATTAAAGATATTGATTAATTGATACTTCGCAGACTTACTTCAATATTTCAACTTTTTCAACAAAAGTTTTCATCAGGAATTATATAAAAGAGAAGAGAATGATTAAATCACTCTTCTTCTACTTAAAAACAGAAACAGAATAATAAATTTCTTTTGAAGATGTATAAGTATGATATAGTGTTTGTAAATCTGAGCAAAGTTTATTTCAGAACTGATAGAGACTGGCTTTTTAAATTGAAACCAGTAGATCTGCTCATAGTAATCTTGATATACCGAGATCCGTTTATTTAAAAATATAAAGTTTTTCCGAATTTTTTTAAAGGCCTGGTTGACCTTTAAGATCTCGTAATAACTATACAGAAATTGGTCTAAAGGTAAAGAAATCTACGAGTATTTATCATTAAATCTATGAGAGATTCAATAGAAGAATTAAGAGGTTAGAAAATAGAAAATGAAGCTTACATATTTCAACGAACAGTTATCAGCTAATTGGGTTTTATCTTTCTTCTTTCTTTATTCCAGCACATGATTTTGTCGTTACGGAATCATTAGTTATGATTCGATCATTTCAAATAATTATTTATTCAGAAAGTTATTTTCCGAACGAATAACTGAATGATATTATTGATGAGTTTTAGGAATAGAGATATTAGAGTAGATTGAATTTGGAAAAAAAAACTGAAGTACTTTAACTGCTTCCGAAAGAAAACAGGATTCGACAGATATAAAAAAAAAAAAAGCAGAAAGAACAAGAATTGCCATCACTTTTTCGTTTTTTCTGGAAAGTCAATGACTTTTAAAGCACAGAAAGAAACTCCTGGCGTCTGAGATAATTAGAAAGTCTGTGGACAGTCAGAACAGAAAAAACAAACAAAGTATTTTAAGATCAGGGCAGTTCAGTTACTTACTAACTCTTCAATTTGATTTCCCTGTAAAGTTACTGAGATTGAAGTTATGTCTTGGATGACTTTTTACTTCATAAGCTCAATTTCTTCAAAATGTAGCTGCTTCCTAATATGAAAATAAAAACTTTGCAGCAACACTGGTCATTATCAAAGTTTCCAAAATTACATTGAAATGATAAGAACGCTTTATCTCTTCAGATGTTAGAGATTTCTAATTAAATTAAGATGTTTTGCCAATTTGATATCATAATCATTTTTCTTGTCGATTGTTGCAGAGAAGCATCTTTCCTGTCCAATCGCTTGCCTTTCGAATCGAAATCCAGAAACTTCATTTGGTTCATCCTGTTTCTTATCTTTTCTCCGCAAATGACAACAGAAATTTCTTCTTTCCCATTAGTCCAATGTTGCTTCTTTTTCTATCTATTTATAAGATTTAATAATCGATTTAGATTACGGAAAAAGAGCTCATTGAAATTGATACACACAAAGTTGAGGAAGCTGGAATACCAAAAAAAATATGAACAACTTCTCCATCTGAATTTTTACCCAAAGGTTTAGGGTTAACAGTTTTGTCAACTACCATGAGGCAAATTTCGACGCCTATCATTTTCTCCTTGTTATAATATTAGTTTTAGATTGATTCTTTTTGTTTGCTCGAAAGCACTCGCTTGATCTGAAGAAATGGCTTAAGAATAGATATAATAATTCCTCTGATGAGAAACTACTGTATTTCATCATATCAACCACTTCTTTTGGAATGAAAGTTTAATATCAATCCATCGTATGATAAAAATGGCTTTCAACGCATTGAAATATACGATTAGAATCCATTGTACTTTGAACTCGATTCGAACCATCCTTCAATTAAACACATTGAATGGCAACAATCAACTAATTTCAACAATCATATAATAACAGTAAAACTCTTAAAAATTAAAAACAAAAAACTGCAAATCGAAATCTGTAAATAAGCTAAGATATTCAATTAAAATTAATAAATTAGTATTAGATAGATTTAGCCTTACTATTTTTCGGTATTCTACTACTTTAGATTTATATTATTTTATTATTCTATATATTATTTTTTTATATTCTTATTATTTATAGACTATTATTTCGTTTACAGAATATATTTTTTCTATTAATTATAATTTTTACGTTACATTTATTGTACTTTGGACTGTTTTCTTTTATTATATTTTTTTCTTTAAAATAAAAAATCGGCAACTACTAAGTAACAAAAATTGCGGGTGGGACTTAAAGGCGGGCAGACGTGGAGTTAATCATCACCCGATCTCAACTTAGTCCCGTTGGTCGAAGGAAACCTCACTTACGTGACCCTATACTAAGGCCTGTAGGGAGATACTGTAACATTTGAAGTAACAAAAAGTGGAAATATCTTCTTCAGTGACGTTTCATTTACTAATGACAAAAATCAAAATTAATAAAATAAAAGCAATAAAATTAATGAATCGAAAAAAAAAATCATGAAAAGTTTTCAGTAATAAACAAGTAATATATACTTAGATTTATACTTAATGAAATATTTACCATTTCCTCAAAATTGGAGAGGATTTTTATTTTTTAATATTAGCTAATCCTTAACGATACCTATATAGTTATCAAAAGACATTTCATTTCATTCAATTTTTATTTTTTAACCCTCATTTTTCAATTGCAGTATAAACAAGCTTTCTAATTAATATTCAAACAATAATTTGATTGAAAATACAAGGATGCGGAAAATGAGGAAGAATAATCTAAGCCAGTAAAGTTGATTCCTGATTTGAAAAAAACAAACACGTTTAAACTTGTTTCTCTCTTTGTAAAACTATCCTCAAATCCTATCCGAACGACATTTGCCTTGACTTTCGCCACTGCCTGGGTTCAGTTTTCAACTCGACGAAGCACCGGAAGTGCTAATTATGACTGTGTTTTCCCGTGGCAGGGGGTGCTCTATTGTTCTCAAAACAATAAACCACCTCCAACATTGCCAAAGAAAAATAACGCTACGATATTGAAATGAAGATTTTTTTTTTCCTCCGAAATTAATTTTCATTTTATTTCTGTAATGTTTTAATTTGTTAAGAGAAAAATTCTAGTTTTGTAATTACTTCGTAATAGACTTTCGGACAGTATTATTAAGAAAAGAAAATAATCTTATAAAATATCCAAATAATCCTACAGAATTACCAAATAAAATTAAACCTAATCGAAAAGAGATCATTTTATAAAATTTTCTTAATTTCTTTTCACTTTTCCGATAGGAAATTTTGAAATTTTTCTATGTCTAAAAATTACTCACTAAAGAAAATTCAAGAAATCATTTATTATTATTATTATTATTATATTATTGTTGTTGTTGTTGTTGTTATGGTTATTGTTTATATCTTATTACAAAATTAAAGTAATTAATATTTGAACATTTTAAACGTGCTTATTATTCGATAAGCATTGCAGATTTAACCTAAATTTAATACAAATTTATCGAAAATTATCGATAAATGACCTTTGAGTCCTTTTTATTTATTTAAACTTAACACTTTAGACATAGAAGGCCACATTATATTTTTAAAGATTAATGAATTGTTTAATTCAAAACCTATTCTTTTACGATGAATAGTTTTTCTAAAACATTTCACAGAGATCGAAACAACAGATCTTTTTTATTTTTTCCAATCTATTATTTATTTATATATTTATTTATATTTTTTATTAAAAATGTAATGAAGAGAAATTTCGAAGCAATGAAAGAAATGTAGATCACGAATTAGCTGAAGATGTCTGTATTGTTCGGTCTGGTGAAAAGAGATGAAGATATCGGCTATATTCGTTTGTTAGATAGATTATGAATAGCATCGTACTATGGATGAGTTACTATCAAAAGAGCGGCAAACAAAGAAACGCTACGATATATCGGCCTTGCGTGTAGCTACAAACCAATGTTACTGGGGCAAGGGGCCATGCATCGAATGAATACAAATCATCTTTTGGTGTCAATGTAGATACATAGGCCTATCTGCAAACAAGAACGGTAACGGCCACGAATTAAAACAATTGTCTGCTGTTCATGAGAGCTTTTTCTGTCATTACTATGAGCTTAAATTTCTACGAGCTGAGTTTTCACAGGCGAATTGCTATGGCGTGCAGGAGCGGGAGTTGAAAATGCTCGTCTCCGTTAATTCCCACTCTCTCTCTCTCGGAATTCCTGTAGACAGCAGATGGTTGGACAAGTGTGCGATTGCTATTGTAATCTCCATTCAGAATCTTAGTAAACAAAGGATTAAGAAAAGCACAAAAATGAATAAATATTAAAATAATACAAGTCGTCAAATAGAGAAGGTTATATTCATCAACCAGATGCCTAAACTTATATTAATTTGCACAAGTTTTATGCTAATCTAGTTGTTATGAAAGTTAATAAATCTAATATTTAACGTGTGTGAACCATCAAATAAGACAAGCAAAAAGGGAAACGACACACATATAAAGCTTTTAAAAAATACATAAAATATATTAAAAAAATATATACACACATATATATATATATAGCCGTTTTTAATATTTGTTTAGTAATATAAGTTAATTTTATTCTTATATTCTTTACATTCTAAATTCTCTAAATTGCAAATGATTGATTGAAATCTTTGCATTGCTAAACTCGAATTGGTGTCATTTGAGTTTGGCCATCAGATATATATATATACTTAATATATTTTATACCTTTTTTAAAAGCTTTATATGTGTGTCTTTTCTTTTTGCTTGTCTTATCAGAAAGTTAATATAATCTATATCTCAATTAGAAAGTATAATATTAGAACTAAATTACTTTCTTGGAAAACATTTAAATATAAGCATATTTTTTTTTTTCTGTTCTCAGCTTGTATGTGTCAATTTCTTCTGAAATGATATCTGATAACACCTAAAAAAACCTTAAAATGTTTAAGCTTGGTATATTTGTTTCTTGTTTTCGGGAGAAGCAATTTCATCTGAATTTGATTTCTTGAGTTCGTCTGAATTTCACTTTTTAGAAAATCCTTCACTGACGGAAAATACAAATGAAACGGAAAGGACTTTTTTGGCGTTGAAATTGTGAAATACTTCAATTTATAACCAATCTTTCCAGTTTTTCACGAGACTAGTCTTGTGTTCCAGTAGTTGTAGCAACAAAGTATGTAAAAGAAAACCGCAAGAGCCGTGCTTCCATTAGCATAAGCAAGGATCCAATGTGGATGGGTAAAGTTCTTAAACAAATCTTTTGTCCGCATTTCTTAAGGGAACTCCTATGCGCTGCCTCAGCCCGTGTCAGGGGGAGTCCACTTTTTTTTTTTACTCTCTTCCATCCTTTTCGCACCCGTAGGCTTCCTTCTTTGGGTTTTATTCATCTGACCGCTGTACACCCAAATACGCACGTCAATAGCCAATAAACCCATCAGCCAATTCAAATTGCCTGGCATCAAGAACCATTTCGTTGTCGAAGAAGGGGTTTCTTTGTCGTGGTTTCATTGCTACTCCTCATAAAAAAAGGGGGAAAAAAAGAGGGGAAGAAGTGTTACGAAGACACTGAAGTAACTATCTTGTCCTGTGGTAGAAAAAAAACCCAAGCCCCAGCTACTCACTAAAATCGTTGCTTCTAATTTCACTGCTAGTGTTTTTTTTTTCTTGTTTTATACAAAAGAAGAAAGGAGGGGGGGAGGGATCTTTTTTTTTTATTTCCAAAGTTCCTTCTATGGATCTATTTTCTACAAAATGGGATCATTTTCAAGAATATATATATACTTTTAATTTTAATATAATTTATTTTTAATCGAAAGAATTTAAAATTGATTTCCAAAACACAAAACGGATTTGAATGAATTATACTTTTTAGAAATTGAAACAAAATGCAAATGATTTTTGTTTAATTATGAATTTGAATTTAATTATTGGTGTAATTAAGGAATAACGCATTAAATCTTTAATAATTAATTTTAATTGTGGTTGAATTTTAAAGTTCGTCAATTTTACAACAGAAACCGCGATAGTATCAATTATTGAAGACGTCACAAATTTTTCCTAAATTAACTTTATGTTGCTGTTGGTTACTTCTACGTAGGAATAGTGTTATTGTATAATGACGTAATTGATTATCAAATACTGACTGAGAAAGATAAAATAGGATAGTAGAATAACAATTCAATTTCTAGAAGTTTCTAGGGAATTTCTAACATTAACGTTATTTCCAACAGTTAAATTGTGTTTAATATTGAAATGAGCTTTGAAAAAGACGAAGAATAACAAAGGAAACAGAAGCTATGAATTCATTCGTTAAATTACAGAAAAGCTCTTAAAACTGAAAGTGTGAAATCGTTCAGATGAATTTTCTCTTTAACAGGAGGTTGCTATTTTTTTGGCCAGTTTAGTAATGAAAATTTATCTTAAGACTGAACCAGGAGCGATTTCTAAATATTAGTTAATATTGCTAATATTTGAAACAGAATTTGTTTCAGACCAACAGATGGGACTTTCATGAATATATTTTAGTAAGATCTATGAATTAAATGTAAGGTTGGTTGTACAACAGCAGTTGTTTACATTACAGAATATTTTAAGAGAACGTTCAAGAATAAAAGCTTTTTTTTTTTTTTTGACATAATAAGTAGGTCCTTGGCTGTACGCAACATATCTTTTTAATTTTATTTATATATTTAGTAAATTACTTTTATTGTCTCTTAAAATACATATAAAAATGTATTTCAAATTCTGTTCTGATCCATACAGCCCGACTAGTTTCTGGATATAGATAAGATTAAAAATCAATAAATAAGTTTGCAACATATATTTCTAATGAGAATTCAGTTGTATCAGAAATATTGCCAAGAAGAGTCGTTAAAATTGCTTAGCAGTGAATCTTTATATAACGTCGTTACAGTTCCTAATAAAAAGAGTCAGTAAGTTTTATTTTAAAAAGTAGTGATTCTACTTTAAAATACTTCTTCTTTATTAATTTTGTTAAGACTTGTGTACGTATCCTACATCTTCTTGGCAACTGAATTTCCTCTAACTTCTTTTTCATTAGTGTTTCTTTGTTCGTTGTATTGTTGACGCCCTGGTCTCATGTCGAAATCTTTTGTTCTGTCCACTATTCTTTTGTTACATGAGACAGATCACTGCTGCAAATGTCGCACTTATCAAGTCGTATTTTATCTTAGCAAATGTCGTAATACTTTATCTGTGACATTATATATAGATGTATTACATTAGAATGTAAATAGCCACCAACGGAATCAACTTTTGCTATTGCTTTAATAGGTATCGAAAACTTTGAATTCGTCTTTGATTACCTTTTATTTTAACTGAAAAACATTAGATAAAATTAAGGAATGACCATAACTAAATTCTTCAAAACTTTCCAAAAAACAAAGTTGTTTTAAAATCATGTGTTTTACTGCTTTAGAATAATGTTATATTGTAAATTGAAAATAATAGGTAAAACAGCATTTGCATTAATTATAATTCTCAATTTTTAATTGGCGAGTACTTTTGCAAATAACTAAACAATTTATAATTTTATTCAACAAAGTACTGTCTTACGCTATAAAGGTGCGAATTTTAAGTTAATGCGATTATAAATTAATTGTTTATTTTATTATTTGTTTTATTTTTCATTGATTTAAGCTTGTTTTAAGATTACAGATAGATTTTTAAAAACTTAATATCAAAATTATCTTTTTTCTTTTTTTTACTTAAATTGACAATTTCTTCATGGTAAACAAGTATTTCATCGTTTAAGTGCAATTACTAAATTTTATTGTATTTTATTACATAGATTATTATTAATTATTATGCTTTTTCTTTTAAAGAGTAACATCGTTAAAGTTAAATATTAACATGTGTAATAGTAAATATTTAAAAAGAGAACACCGAAACATACATGAAGATTAAAAAAAACGGTCTGTATTTTTAATATGCGAATTACATTTTTTAATCTTCATGTGTGTTTTGGTGTTCTCTTTTTTTTTTTAAAAAAAAAAAAAGAGTAACATGAAATAAAATAAGTAGAAATATAGATACAAGCAAAATTCTCCTTTTTTTTATATTTTATATAAACATTTATATAACATAATATAAATATTTACATCATTTATAAAAATTAGGATAGTTTTAATTCAGATTATTATATTCTAAATTTCTAAAGATCTAACGGGACAACAATTAATTCAAAATTCCTGCATAATTATTTGAATTAATAAATAAGTAAATAAATAAATAAAGAAATAAAGAAATAAATTCTAAAAATAAACTAAATATGTTAGTTCTACTGCCAGAACTGTTTTGAATTTGCAGACGGTTAGATATTAAGATCGTATCATTATTGTCCGGTCTCGGAAGGAGGTCCGTAAACAATTGAACAACTTCCTACCAACGTCTTCTGTTTTATTATATTATTACAATTCAAATGGATGACGGATGTTGGATAGGTTTCCTTTTTAGATTTTACCGTTGAGACAGGTGCCTTCCTATATTTGAAACCATCTACCCTTCTCCCTTTTACTGAATCCCACGTTCCACTTCCCTCTATTTGAGTTGCTTTTTTTTTCATTCCCCTCGTATATATCCCATCCCCTACTCTTCCTTCTTATACCGTAAAACAGGAAATATTTACGTCAGTGGACGAAGTTAATCCTTAAATAATGAATTGATGATTTTTATTCCACTGATACTGCTTAATTTACGCCATTTCTCATTTTTTTCTTGTTTTTTTTATTCCTTTAATAGCATGGAAAATAACTGATTACAAATTCAAATTATAGCCGTTAGAAATGAAATTAAGAAGGAAATTTACAAAAACTACAATATATTAAAATGTACAATTATATTGTGTTTTACTTATTGTATTACTTTTGAGATTTCAGCTTGTGGATTTGAATATAATTTACTATTAAACATAAATTTCAGAATGTAAAAACAATCTTTATCGTAAAGACTTTTTTTTTCCCTTTTACCTTTAAATTGAATTTCATTTTCATTAAACTTAGTTTAGTAATGAAGTCTTTATAACGAACAGTTGAACTAATGTTTAGCCAAGGGGAAAAAATAATAATAACTGTTCAAAAGTTATTTGAAAACTTTCTAATAACTAATTAACTGTAGTCTTAACAGCAAAGAAAAGCAGTTCAATGAATGTAAGGAAAGATCTTATTTCACTCCTTAATCAATCTTTTTAATTGATTAATTGTTTTTAATTGGAAACTAATTCATTTCAAATTACTTTTGATAAATCTTTACGTGAAAGATAACTAAGATTCCAAACGAAATACAACTAGTACTACTACTAATAATAATAACAACAATAGTAATAATAAGCCATACTATTTGTC
>JAFIDM010006209.1:0-25244 GCA_023159025.1 Thereuonema tuberculata
AAAAAAAAAGATGTCTCTTTAGACTGCTTAACTTATCTTCTTCCATTGGCTGCCATTCTAAAGAAAAATTAAAAAATAGAAAGAAGGAAAAAAAAAGAGGGTTTGGAGAAGCTCCTTCGGCGATAGAGAATTTCATGGCAGAGCTTCTAATGAATGCATTTTTTTATCAAGACGTCTTTTTCAAAATGGAATATTGATTCCTCTTCCCATAATTCCTAGCGAAAAGCAGACTGAGCCGATTTAATGAAGCCTCGTTCTGGCAGTCAAGCGTTCGCTGACGTCAAACAAAAGACTCAACCAAATTTCGTTAGGTGATTGCATTAGGACAGTTACGTGCCAAAAGGTGACGTCACAAAGAAAACCGTAGTCCCTTCCCCTCCCCAATCGGATTTGTAACGCGACTGACAAATCACCAGTGAGAGTTGAACCTCTTTGGCAGTTGTTTCTCATTCAAATAGAGTAGAGAAATCCTGCACCATCTCAATCCTTTATTATTTGCAAAACAAAGAATGTTGAATCTGTTTCTAAAGAACCCTTTGGCCAATCAGAAAAACAAATCTAAAATGCTATCGTTTTATCTAACTATAGTTCAATAAAAATATGTGTATTTAAAAAAAAAAATCATATTATATTTTTAAAAGGTAGAGTTTTGGAATATTAGTTACTGGATTACTATAATAATAATCCTTTTGGATTATTATTATTCTATTCAATAGATTGGTTATTTTTTTTTTAATATTTGATAAGATTTTCTTCCCTGCCCCACTTTAAGTCAATAATCTAGTCGAAATTGATAAAAATCCTGTCATTTGTTAGTTGTAAACAAATGTAAATATATTAAAACAATGTAAATTTATTTCTAATGCAGTGATTCTTCACTTTGATAGCCCGAGAAACCGTTTAAATAAATACAAATTCAGGAATCCTCTTCCTTTGAATTTTTTGGTAATAATAATTTGAGTGTAATAACTTACTCGTTAAATCCCGAATCCCGAAGGCAACTTTGCGAACCGCTATTCAAATGAGTTTTCCATATTTCAATAACAATGATAGTCCATATTTCTTTCTTTAGTAAATAATGATATTTGAATTTACAATTAAATTTGCTTTTATTGTTTGTGTTGAGAGCGTCTTAACTAAAAATAACGTCTTTTCAACCCAGACAAAAAAAGCAGATAGGTTTGCATAAGTCTTAACACGATACGACTTTCTCAATTTAGATTTGGCAACCATCCTGAAACAGCTGGAACTTCTGTAGTGCTTAAACCTAGAAAGAAAATAAATCTAATTATGATGTGATTGCTGCGCAAAGGCACTTAGTCATTGCATGAGAGGCAGGTAATCCTTCACTGCATTGCTTCGCTGTCTCCATGATTTCAATTGCAGCCCAATAAACGCCTCTGATCGGATGTCATCTATTCTAAGTTTTGTGTCCTCTTTTTAGCGGGTGATGGACGCATCGTTGTGCGTTTGCGCAGTTCGTTTCACAATTACTTCAATGGGCGCATACACATCGTGGCTTCCTGACCCGCTGGAGTTTTCCCGGGTGATCCTGTTGTCTATCCAGGATGCCAGGAGTAAGTAGTCATTCGAAGGAGTCTCTACAGACCACTTATCCTATGTGACCTGCCCGTGGACAACCATTCTCTTCCCGTACGCTTTCCTTGTAGAAACAATATCCCAGATGATGCTGGGACTCAACTTGTTGTTAATGATGATCTCTTTCCCATTGTTTTCTTTTCCTTTCTTTCCTTTTGTCTTTCCTCTGTTTTCTTTAGTTAAAACAGAACTGTCCATTAAAGTACAATTAGAATTTTTTTTCCCATACATTTCTTTTCATTCTCCAATGAAAGGATTTCTTAATAGTGATTTAACGTCCTCCATCGAACAGCATTCATTTGATGCTAATGTATTTGTATTTGCTACAATAAAGCTTTGGAATAAAAACTGATCTGAAAAACTGGGTTAACATTTTATAATAACGACAATTACTTTTGGAGGCTAGAGGTTTTCAATTAAAAAAAAAAACTATCAAAAGTCAGAATCAACTATTTTAATTTTATTTTTAATTTTACGTAGCATGGTAAACATATGTTGTAAAATGAATTTCTTAGTCAATCTCAACTTACTATAATTGGTTTGTGATAAAATAAAAATTACAAAATTGAAAATAATTAAATGTTTAAAAAATTGAAAAAAAACTTTATATGTTACAGCTGTAATATTTCTTTGGAATCGTGAAATGAAGCCAGATGCAAAGGTTCTTTCCTAAAACATGAAACTTTTATTCTGCGTTTTACCAAAATATCTAAAATTTATTCATAGTCCTCAAACCCTTACTTCTAAGTTCTCCGCATTTTTTCTGAAGTTCCTGGATAATCATATGGGTCAATTGAAAATCACAAGCCTAATTAAAGAAATATAAGCAAATCCAAAAAGAAATAATAATTGATTAATAATTACGGTTCAATGGAATATAACTTAAATCCGAAAGAGGAGTAACCGAGCGAATCTTAGGAAAATTCTTATTTATTCTTATATTTTCATAAGTAGGAAGACAATTGCATTTGAAGGAATCACTTCAAAATTAGGTTAAATGCATAGAGAATAAATAAGATACTTATTTGATGGTGTCTTTTTAAGCATTACCTAAGCACTGTAATTTTGTTATTTCTTTATTTAATGTACGTTTATATTACTTTGATTCTTCCCTAAAATTTAAACCAATCTTATACATTCATAATAAATATACTTGAGTCCAGTTTATCATAGAACTGATAACCTGAATATCGTATACAATAATCATCTTTCAAAATTCGTGTAAGGAAATCGGACTTTATACGAGCTTTAGTCTTTGCTAATAAACGCTGTGCATTTCACAAAAACTGTTATACATTTCTATAAAATGCTTACTTTATTTCAAAACAAATATAAACTCTCCTGAAATGACCAATATTTCGTCAATCTAACTGATAGACTTTTTCTAGGTCTCAAATGTAAAGAAACTAAAAATATATACAAAATAAATAAGAGATAAAAGAATCTTTACCTCTCTCCAAACATTACAAAAGTATAACAATCAGTCTTTACACTATATGTGTCTTTGTTACAAAATAATATAAAACATAATTAATAATTAAAACAAAAGACCATTATTGGGAAAAACAGATCATCTGATCATTAATTAAATTTTAAAATTTTAAAGAAAAATAAAAAGTTAAATGAAATTTTAAAGTTTAATTAATGATCACATTTTCCCAACAATGATTTGTTTTTCCCAATAAATATCTTTTGTTTTAATTGTTAATTATGTTTTATATTATTTTGTAACAAAGACACGATATAGTGTAAAGACTGATTGTTATACTTTTGTAATGCTTGGAGAGAGGTAAAGGTTCTTTTATCTCTTATTTATTTTGTATATTTTTAGTTTCTTTACGTTTGAGACCTCGAAAAAGTCTATCAGTTCGATTGACGAAATATTGGTCATTTCAGGAGAGTTTATATTTGTTTTGAAATAAAGTAAGCATTTTATAGAAACGCTGTGGATATTAGTAATTTTTTTTTTTTTGGGGGGGGGGTCTAAATACTGGATGTTTTAATTTGAAAGCCTGACAGAAGAAAGACAATCAATGAGATTAAAATACGACCAACAAGACATAGTAGGCCTACTTTGTCGATGTCAACATTAGTCTCTGTTGTAGGTGTTGACTTAATACTTTCAATAAATATATACTTTCAATATCTTTTATCGATAAGAAAATGCTGCAAATGAATTTATCTCTTAACTTCTTTGATTATGAAAGGTTTTTTTTTTAATTATTTTTTTTAGAGCTTTTATATATGGCCCTTTTTTTTTAACTAGTTTTTTTTTTAACTAGGGAAAGTAGGAGATAAGATCTTTTAAGGATCGGGTTGTGTTTTTTTTTTTTTTTTCCTAATTGAATGAAAAACAGATAAAAAGGAAATGTGTAAGTTTGGTTTTTATTTCGCCAATCCTCTTATTTCTCCTATTATAAAAAGACCAATCTGCTTAAATCCATAAACATCGTTAGAAGCTTTAAGGGAAAACGGTCACATGAGTTTTTATTCTTGTTGGGTTTTTTTTTTTTTTTCAGAAATTCAAATACTGTAAACAATTCTGTAAACACTGAAAGAAATTTAAAGTGGTTACGTCATACTAGTATCTGACATAAAAACAAACAGCGCCTGAAACTAAAAAGGACACTCACTGTCATAGGCTTTGGAAAAACCTACTGAATGTTAGTGGAGGCTTCAGGAGACTAGGAAAATTAAATACAAATTATTAAAATTAAATACAAATTAAAAATAAAGTGAAATTTAAAAATCAAAATATAAAAATATTTTATGTGAATGTGAATGGTTGATATTAGGAAGTTTTTGCCCTGATGGTATTAAGATCCCAATTGATTTAAGGGTATTTGTAATAGAAGAAATCCTTTCCAGATTCTTAGTTTAGGAAAAGTTAAAAAAGCTGTTCCAATGAAAACACAGTATTTTTTATACATTACAGAAATAAGAGGAGATGATTTATTCTGTAAATCTTCATTTTCTTCCATTCTTGTTTTAGATTTTTTTTTCTAAACTATAGCAAAAAAAATTATGCAAAATGTGTTTTATGATAAGTTTTGTTATTTGTTTGCAGTATCTTTCTATCTTTTTATTTTTTAGAAAATGCCTTCTGAGGATATTTGAAAACAAGATCTCATGTTTTCTCCTCAATTTAATACTAAAAAAAAAGCTGCAATAAAAGTTTAAACCTGCTAATCAATCATTCTCTGTCTCCATTTATATTCTGTGACCTAATTTGATAACTACGGGTACAGAAATGTTTAAGTATTTTTACCAGTGTTTAGTAGAAATCACAAAGAAACTCATTTCCTTGTGTTTTCATGGGAAATAATCATACGCTTAAGGTTTTACTATTCCTTGAAACAAAGCGAACTTTAATTAAAACTACTTGCTTCCTATGTTGCACAAATTTCTATCAACCACCTTATAATAATGGAATTTAACGACTTTTAACTCTATATATAGAGTTGCTATTATATTGCGAGTTCTAGTCGGGTTTTTCTTCCCATAATCTTAATCTTTCTAAAAATCATTGGTTTCATAATTAAAATTTCTAGAGGATTTCTGTCAAGTTGTAGAGAGAGTAAAGGGAGATTTTTAAACATGTCTCCTCAATTCTTTATATTCTTGACTTTATATATTATAATTCTTTATATATTTGTTGATTATATTTTTTATTTTAAATAGTTCAATATTTAGCAGCATATTCGATGTCGAATATCTAATTTAAAAGTTTAATGCACCCCTTTTTAGAAGAAAACAAAAAGGGAAGATTGTTAATAGATTATTTTTTTTTAATCGATAAACAAATTGTATTCCCAGTTTTAATGTTGCTTCATTACAGAAAAATCTGTATTTTTTGTTTCGTATCGGAAGATAATGCTGTAATAAAGTTGAAATGTATTAAGGCATAATGGAATTGATGTTATTGGAAAGAACTCTTTATCATTTTGTTTTAGATATCCATAGATTTCAAAATAGATCGTGTGAATGAGATGCTGGGATCGAGAAAAAGTGTGGTTTCATTGATGAAGATGTAGAAGTAGGAACTACTTACATTATTCCATTGGAAGAATAACCTAGTTGATTTCTTCAAGTGAAGAAATAACTTTACATAACTTAGATATTGACACAATTTTCGAATAATAATCAATAAAGAGAGATTAAGTAATTGAAGGAAACGAACCTCGTAATAAAACTTTTTTTTAATAGAAAATGCGAGAATTAGGTTGATTCAACTACATATATATCCTCTTCTAGTCTTTG
This sequence comes from Thereuonema tuberculata, assembly GCA_023159025.1. NCBI lineage: Eukaryota > Metazoa > Arthropoda > Chilopoda > Scutigeromorpha > Scutigeridae > Thereuonema > Thereuonema tuberculata. The sequence continues at coordinate 5,860 of JAFIDM010006209.1, forward strand.
CTATTCCTTCGTTATTTTCTACGAAAATATTCAGTAATAGTCAGAAACTTCATTTGTACTAAATCCTCATTAAATTTTCATCCTTTTTCAAAACACAGACGATATCTTTTCATCTGAAACCTTGATTCTGTAAATATTGATGAGCGTTTATCTTTCTGGTTGTCTGATGCTGAAACCAAAGAACCATGACGAGACTTAAAATAGTTTATATTTCATTAAACAAGAGCAACTTCAAGAATTTTTTTTTAATTTTTTCAACATTGGAATAGAAAAGAAAGAACTGTTGAAAATTCTTTTTTCTCATTTGCAAAAATCTAATACTTCTAATAATTTCTTATCATAATTATTCTTTAAAATCTTCCATGATGCAATAAAGACTAAATTAACTAAATTCTGCTTTGATTGAAGGGACATTTTTCAAACACCCTTTAGTATCTATTATTCCTTATTTTCCATAAACAGATGTCACTTTTGTCAATAGAGAATTACAATTTCTATATTCATATTTAGCGACCAAAATCGTTAGCTATTGCGTTTGGCGTCCGTCCATGTCTGTCCACCCATAACAACTCCCGAACGGAAGGTCGGATCGACAAACGGATTTCACCATCGTATTCAGAGGGCAACACAATGTAGGATTATGGTATTTTCAGGGGACAACACCCCCCCCCCTACCCATGTTCGAGATATTTGGCATTGTTTTCATTGGATTTCCACTATTAGCTTAAATGTTAGAAATGCAAACTTCTCATTTCAGTTGTCAGCTTTAGCGTGATCGGTAAGTTCTAGGACTCATACTCTGAATGTTGTCGGTTCGAATCCGTGTATTTTATTTTCTTTTTTCTCAATGTCCGAGTGGATTTTTTTTTTTCTTATTTTCCTAACGTTCTTTATATTTTTTTCCGTAACTTTTTTTTTATTTTTCCTTTCCTTTATTTTTTATTTTTTTATTATTATTATTATAGATTGCCCTTAAATTTACGCTTTAGCTCAAAATTCTATTCACTTGTTTAATTGTTACACAATCCAAAACCTCAGAAGCATATTTTTTTACTTATTCTTCGTTATTCTTCAATGATAATTACAAGGAGGTTAATAAAATTTTAACATAATTTGTTTCATCTTTTTTAATTTTTTTTTTTTTTCCAAACTCAAAAAATTTTAATAAAATTAAACTATGACAATCTGACAAATCCATGATGTTAATGATAGCATTTTCTTTCGAAAATGAATCCAGTCTTTTCTCAGTTCAAATTAATCTTGAATGAATTTAAAATTGAGAAACTCGTTTCGTGATTGAAATAAGATCTGATTAACGGAATCCTTAAAAAAAAAAATTCTCCTCTTTTTTAATGAAATTGAAAATATTTAGCAGCAGGATATTTGTAGGATTGTTCACAAATTCTGGAATGGAAGGAATTCTTCACACAGAAAAACTCTTTCGATATCAGAATCAACAAAATGCTTTTCTTTATCCCTTTCTTTTACTAATCAATTCCTTAATATTCAGTAAAACTAATTCGCTTTTGATGTAATCGCTTCATCCAATGTCTTCATGGCAAAATGGATGTTATTCAGTCTGTTAGAGTGTAATTTTTTATACAAGGCAGTTTTCGTCTCCAATGCTCAATCATTTTTGAAGCAATCTTTTAAATTCACTTTGGAACTTTGATACTAGACCGACATAAAACAGTACGATACAAAAAAAATAGATGTAACATCATTCGGAAAATAATTCTTAAGTTGTTAGTCATTTTCATCTTGAAGAATTTCATGACCTGTCCTTTGACTCTCACAACTTTTAGGTAATGGAAGCAACATTGAATAAGTTTATCTATGATGTTTGGATGCTTTGAATTTCATCTAGGATTTAAGAAAAAAAAACATTATTTTAATTCCTCAATGTTAGTTTGATCTTGTTCTTAGTACTTTTTGATGTGAATGTTTTCTCGGATCAATTTTTTTTTTTTTTTAAGTTTCTTAAATTCCAGTTGTTTCTGAGCTGTTGTTTTTATTTTCATTATTCTGCTTCTACTAAGTCAGCATCTAATCTTTCTTTTTAACATTAATTGACTCCATTTTGATGTTGTGATTTTTTTTGGATGAAATATAAATAGGAAGTGAAATCTTGTTTTGCTTTTGAACCAGCATCAATGGATCACAGCCAAATCCTTTCCCATTAGTTCATTAACTATGAATTCCATGACTGATTCCTGAGGGAAATCCTCTATCTGTATATCATTAAATATTATGCAATTCAAACACAAAGTTAAATTCTTTAGAGACCAATGAAAAATTTTTAAAAAATGAAGGAATAAATTTTTAAAAAAATTGGATGGTCCTATTTAATCTTCATATGATTGATGATCTTCTTTACTTCTTCTTTCTTTCTTTTTATACTGTTTTTTACTCCAAATAATTTAAGTTTCAGCTTCCTAAGATAACTAGTTACTGTAATTTGAAAGTTACTGTAATTTGTAGCATTCTCGAGCTCATATTTTTTTTACTTAATTTGTATCCTACATCAATACAAAATCCATATTTGATGGAGAAAACTTCCATAAAGTTTTAGTTTTCAGAGGCGGGAAAACTTCCTTGTTTACATTTAGGTTATCTTGTATTTTTTTAACGTTTGATAAGTTTAGTAAACATTAGGAGGGGTCCCAGTAGTGCAGTGGTTTAGACTGGAGAAGCCCAGGTTCAATTCCCTGTCGTGGTTGGGGATTTTTCCATGGTTATTTCTCCTCCAGACGCACCCTATGGTTCTCTCAGCCCTCTGTCAAATGGGGACCGGGTTTCTTATTCGGGGATTAAAGGCTGACCCCAACTAGTCCTGCTGATCGAGAATCGTTGGGAGTCCAAACTTCTCTGGGCCTGTGCGATCCAGTTTTTTAAACATTAGAAAATAATCTTGAGCAAAACTTAGATCTTTATTTTAGAGAAATAAAAATTACTTTTTCAAAGTGATATTATTATTATTATATCGAAAAAGTTTCAAACCATGGGATTCCCCAGCTAAGACAATATGGCGGGTCAAGGACCAAAGCACATATTGCCAAGTGTTAAAAAAAAAAAAAAAAAAGGTTGGAAGGATAGTTAGGGATGTGTGATTGTGTCCATAAATTTCCTAACTATGCGTGTTCTGTTGAGTACCACAGCCTTCTGGAGTTGTGCATAAGTGTTTTTATGAAGTCCTAGTGTGCTGAGACTGTGGTGCAAAGTGTGAGACACCAGAACAGTGACGGACAGGACGATGGGTACAACACGTACTCGGTCCTGCCTCTTATTATTATTATTATTTTTATGTTTGTATGTTTCAAACCTTGGGTTTCCCCAGCAAAAAACAATATGGCGGATCAAGGACCAAAGCACATACTGCCAAGTGTAAAGATGTGTGCAAGAATGATTAGGGATGTGTGCTTGTGTCCATAAATTTCCTAACTATGCGTGTAGTGTTGAGTACCACAGCCTTCTGCAGTTGTGCATAAGTGATTTTGTGAAGTCCTAGTGTGCTGAGACTGTGGTGCAATGTGTGAGGCACTAGACCAGCAGCTGCTCTTTGGTGGAAATGTTCCCTAAGTTATTATTATTATTATTATTATTATTATTATTATTATTATTATTATTACTAACGGCCTTTCCCATTGCAAAAAAAAAAGTTATGCTTCCTTCTTTCATTCATCCAATGGGAATAAAGGGAATGTATCAGCTGTCACTAAATCAAAGAAGTAGAAGCACATTAGACGAACAATGAATATTCTATACAACAAGTCTTTTATCCAAAAGGGAGTCCTGTCGAAACCTTAGAACAGATCTGAACATAAGTAACTTGTTACTAAAACAAACCCATTCTAGAAAATCTTTTCCTTACTAATATTTTCTTTAATATCCATAAAAATTCGATCAGGAAAACAAGACATACATATTTTATCTTTTACAGTATGTAATCGTTTTCTATTTTTGATAAAATATATTTAAAATACACTGCCTGACAGAGATGAACGAATGCTCAAAAAACAGATCAAACGAATACATAGATAGCCAACAGGTGCAAAATAAATGATTTAATTTTCATATACATACAAGGCTCCAGTGGCCTAAAATACAGGATGGTTAATAAGAAGTGACACCTCCATTTTGAGCGATACATTGCTGAACCAGACATGGCTTCGATTCCATGAGTATCCGAATAATGTCCTGGGATCTCGTAGACCATGTGGTGTTGATCCTAGTCCACAGTTCATCTTCATCTTCATTTGGGAGGGGTGTTCATCCGACATCCAATCGTGTCCCACAGATTCTTGATTGGTAAGAGATCGGGGGATAGGGCTGGCCAAGGTTGACATCTGCACACCTTACAGAGCATGTCGGTTGGTCCGAGCTGTATGTGTCCGGGCGTTATCCTGTTGAAACATTGGGTTTGGAACGTCCTGCAGTTATGGTAGTGCCACGAGCCGCAGTACCTCATCAACATAGCGGCCCATAATGCATAGTAGAGGTGAGCGGATGTTAGCGCTGATAGCACCAGAATCCACGACACCGTGTTTTCGGGCTATGTGGCGCTCCACAATCATCGAGAATCCGCCCGATGACCACGTCGCTTCCATACTCTCACAATATCATTGGTGAGACAGAAACGGGATTCGTCGCTGAACACTACACTGTTCCATTCTGCACCCCAAGCAGCTCTGGTATGACACCATTCAAAGCGATGACAACGATGCCTGGCTGTTATGGGTAGCCTTCGCAACGGACGGCTGGACAACAAACCTGCCGCAGCCAATCGGCGCGACACTGTCCGTGTTGATATTGGAGCATCTAAAACTCCCTATACACTTTGCAAAATGTCGCCAGTGGTGGATTGTGAGTGAGCTACGGCAGGACGTCTGATGCGACGATCTTTGCGCTCTGACGTCCCGTCTCTGAGCTCCGGTCCCACTATGACGTTCCTGGGACCACTGTCTCCAAATGCGACCGACGGTTGTGAAATCACGTTGCGTTTCTTCCACAATACGGCGCAAGGACCAACTGGCGGTACGAAGACCTAGAATGAAACTCTCGTGAACGCATCCGTTTGATAAAATTGCGTACGACGGCGTCTTAAACACATTAACACTCCTTGTTCGTTCGCCAAGACCGAAACCCTTTGCGGGTTTCTTTGTTTGTCGCTTAGACCCATTCAATTGGGTAATAGCTTTCCCCCTTTATGTCAGTAAGTATTGAAAAGGACATTTTGCATTTACTTTAGATCATCGTTTTCACCCTAGAAGTTCACAAACCTCTTGAAGATTATGAACCTATTTCAGTAAAAAAAAAAATACATAAATTAGAGATGCTCCAAACCCCTCTATTGAATAGTTTGAACCCCGCTACTAGATGAGATAACGGACCACCTAATATCAGGTTAAATGACTGCTTCTCTTAAAAATAGCAATCCCCAATGGAAGGGTTTAAATTTATTTTTGCCAAGTAAATGTATTTTTGTATTTATGGTAGATTGCGATTATCAGATCTTATTTCTAACATATATGTATGAATAGACTTTGTCTTCATGGTTTCTGTATAGTACTTACTAAATCATAGGCCTAGTCATTTATTATAATTGTAGCATTACGAATTTTTCATCTCCTTTTGCGTCTATTTAGATTTTGCGTTTTGACAGCTTTAGTGGAACCGATGGCCGGAATTTTGGAGTTCTGAAAACTTCTGTAAGCACAAATCCTACAACATATTCTTTAAAATAACTAATTAAAGGAAGAATGGGAGGAAGCCACAATTGCTGTTTAACCAACTACAGTAAAGTTTGAAAAATAACGAACAATCACTTAAATGTACTCTCAAGAACTCCATCGAATCATTAGTGGTTACTTCATGATTGAACTTAAGGAAAATATTGGAATTGGACTTCTTACCTACAGTCAGCATCTATTTTTTTGTATTTTCCAAAGGAAAAATACACTATTGCATTCAACGTTATCTGAACAAAGGATGTACATATACTGTATATTTTCACTTTTTGACGATTTTTTCCTATTTTCAAAACCTTATACTCACGTTGTTTTTTGAACTTTTGCCCCAAAATTGTTAGATCCTTTAGGGCATTGGTTTAACAATAAATAAGTAGACCTCAAAGTTGTAACGTAGATAACTACCGTAAAGTTTGAGCTTTTGAGCTAAAAGAGTGCTAGATATCCTTAAGGACTCGGCTGGTGAAGTATTTCAGCTAAATTGGATCACCCGTTTCAAAATGGCGGCCGAAAAAAATTTCCACTTCTTGACTCTTTTCCTAACTTCGTAACCTCATCCTGACGTTGTTTTTACATCTTTTGCGAAAAACGTTTTAGATCTTTTAGGGCATTGGTTTAACTATACATAAGTAACAGAAAAGTCGACATATCTTCACGGGTTTTTAGGGGACAGGCCTTAGAAGTCGACCTGACCTCAAAGCTGTAAATGAAGTTTTAAACATTTTTCACCTTTGGGAAATATACTTACCGGTGAATGCGAGGCAGAAATATTCATTATCTTTAATTTGTTTTAATGACATTTGCATTTTCAGTAATTAATAACTTTTTTGGATATCATTAAAACATCCTGTGTTCTGCTTGTATTAAGGCTGATTGAATTGAGAGTTTGGCTTAAGAGAAGCACTGCTTCCAATTTTTGAAACTGTTTTTAAGCTTCTCTGCAGTCGTTGTGTTTATTTTAAAAGTTAGTTTAACGCAAAACTCAGAAAGGAATAATCTTTCCATCACTGCCCAGAGAATAGGATGACAGCAGAATTTTGATGGAGGTTTCTATTCGTACGAACGATTTTTTTCAATATAAAAGATATAATTATAAAGCAAGTTTATCCGAATTATTGGACTGCATAATATATATACAAAATCAAGGGCTTAGGACAAATTAAATTAACAATAACAAGTGATATACAAGCAAAAACCTATAACTTATTTCTTTTAACTATTTAATTAAATAAAAGCTTAATAATTCTGTTTATTTGATGAAATACTTGAATATTTTATATAATACTATGCTGTCTAAAGAAGAGTAAGATGATTACTCTACTCAAGAAATAAATATTATTTTGTTTAATATTTCAAGTAATTAAATTTGGACATTTCTTGATCAAAAAGTTATTTTACAAATGCAAATAAAAAAAAAGAACAAATTTCTTAATAAAATACAAACATAAATAAATAATGTACATGTAATAATTATTTAAAGTAAATAAGAAAAAGATGTATTCTTTTTTAATTGAAAATTTCTTTGAATTTTTGAAGGCTTTAATTATTGAGATTTCTGAGGTTGGTGACAACCGTGAAGGTATTATAAGAGAACACATTCTCTGTCGTCAGCCGCCATCAGACCGTGTGCCATCTTCTTTTTTGTTCCGACTACGACGTTGTCTGTCCACTGACAAAAATTTGACAGAGCCCCAACAGCCAGATCATCCTTCCGTGAAATTATCGCAGATTGACGAGAGTTGAGAAGTGACAGGTTGCGCCATCTAAGAGCGGTAATGGAAGTTGAAATAGACCTCTGCCCTTCTTTTGCCATTCAATAACAATATGAGGAACGATAGTTCTTATAAGTTAGTTAGTTGTTAGTATTTCTGAATTATTTTTACATGTTTAGTCGTTTAAAGTTGGTAACTATCATCAAAATGTTGAAAAGAAAAATTAGATACTGTGGGGTTTTTTTCATGAAAGATTACAAATCGTTAACTTTAAATTAGAAAGCGGCTTAAATTAATGTTTACTTTATTTTTATTTTTGTTAAAGATGCTTAGTAAAAGGATATGTTACACAATAATGGTTCATTTATAGCCAGATACACGTATAAGAAAGGGCATATTGGAGGTTTTGAAGAATGCATTGTTATCGATACGTTTAAGAACCAAATAGGTAGAGAAACTATAGAATCTTTATTTATTAAAATGTTAGGTTCATATAATTCCTTTATACCTAATAACAACATCCAATACTATTTGAATAATGGTAATTTTGTTAAATTTTCTTCCTTGCATAGAAAAAGAATCAAAAATGAAATTGATAATAAAAAAAGAAAATTAACGATTGCTTGATTGTATTTTTAATGAACAAAAATAAGAAATTTTTTTTTCTCTTTTCTGATTTTATTTATTTTATTTTTTCTTTAATTTCCCCTTTTGGTTGATAGAGGGCTTGAGTTTTGACAGGATTGGTTGAAATACTACCAATTGCCTTCTTATTTGTTTATTGATTACCTCATTGGTTGATTTTTGTATTTAAGTGGAACCTTTTGAAGAAATTATTGTGCCGAAAATGAATCCCATGGGATTTGAAAGACTCCACGCTGTAATTGCGTGGTAATTCTGTATGCTTCTGTAATTGATTGTGTGTTTTTTATTTTATATTTTTTATTACACAATAACTGTTTTTTTTTTTTTAATTTTGATGTTCTTTGAATTAATTAAAAACATATTTTTATAACATGGATCGAGATGGATTAATGTCACCTATTAAGGGAATCATTCTTATTTCCTCATAGATAAATCATGTGAAGCAAAGAGTCAAGAATTCTTTCAATTACGAAATTGCAAAAAAAGACAATAACTTAGCTCCTATTATTCCTACAGATGTTGTTCATGTTAATGAGTGTAACTTAACATTTATGAACAACCCTTTTGGGATTCTTATACCTCGACATGTGATACAGGATGGGATGAGAAGGAAAAGAAGAAGCTAGAAAATGAAATCACTTTGCTCAAACGACTGGCCTTAGTTTAAGAATTTAAATTTCTATTTTATCTAATATTTTATTTTATTTTTTTAGAATGTCTGAAGTTAAATTTTTGCGCCTCCATGAATAAGATCTTGGCTCTGCTGATACAAGATAGGAAAAATTACAGTTCAAAGAAATGACCATATGCTTCAACTGATTGTTTTAAAATGAATCTGTTTATCCCAGTGTTGTTTGGAATATTTAAACTACAAAATAAAGATTAAATTCATTGATGAGTATTTGAATCCCAAATCAAAGAATAAAATTCATTCATAGAAACCATTGGAGGAATAAACGCCATTTTCTGATTACACTCAGCCATTTTGATATGTCTCAATCCCTATTTCCTTTCTTTCCTATGTTCTTCTTTTTCTTTCCTGCCCGTCGTTTGTAAATATTTGTAATAGGTCTACCGTCGCAATACTAGCAGGGTTTACCTACAGTCTTATAAAATAATCAAAATGTCGTCTTCATTTCAAAATCCTTTCATTTCTTTCCCTCGACTGCTTAGACACTCATCTTACATCTGTATGGTTGATCAAATCCTGAATTTGCATCAAAACAGGTGATCCGTAATGAACAAAAATTGTTACAGAGTAATAACCAGTGACTTTGTTTCTAGGTACCGTTACTCACCACGAAGTTGTTATATTGCAGTAACTTTCACACTTTTAACATATTCTCCGATGTATTCTCATCTTCTCTAAATCTTTTTCTCTAAATTCTGCTTTTTTTATCAACTGCAGAATGGCGTTCTTGTAGCAACCGTGATTCCAGATAATTGGTAGGGTTGAACTGGGTAAGGGGAGGTTCCTGATGAACATCAATGCAAAAGTTGTCAGTATAAGCAGAGATGATCTCGATAAAGTGACTATAAAATTCATCGGAGAGAATCCTCTTTCCCATTCACTTGAAGATATTGCAATTGTTCTTTAGTAGTGAAAGAAAAGGTACCGTTGTCTACCGCCAGAAAAAAAGCACTAGTGATAACTAAATAATTATCTTCAGTTGTAGATAAAAAGAATACGTGAATGTTTAATTAACAAATAACATCTACACATTTTTCATTGGTTTCCTACAAACTTTCAATAATGCTTATAAAGAGAATCATGATTCAATAAATTATAAATACCAAAATATAGTTATTCGGTTTAATTGTAGTATTAATTGATATATCTTGCATTCTTTTAGTTTTTTAATTATTTTTTTCAAGGAATCTTTTGTTTTAGGCATTTTTTTTTCCTTTATTTCTATTCTTTGATGTTTCTTAACAAGTTAGTTCGTGCAAAACGAAGAAATCTGGTCTGGTTAGGAATTGGACTGAGTAATTATTGATTAATTACAAGTATTAGGTAATCAAAAGAAGTGGGGGTTAAAGAGAGGTGATTGCCATGGCTACCAAATTTCGTTCATTTACCACCGGGGATTTGACGTCTAATTACCAAATGCAATTGGCTTTCTGTGACGTCATCGATTGGCTCTTTGAGAGCAGGTCACTGGGTAACTGGACTCAAGCCGTTAATTAACAGGGAAAGTCTTAGAAAACAACTGAATATACAGTAATGCCAAAGAAGATTTATATAGACAACCTTTTCAAATTTGACTTAAGATCACGTTCGTTGTTTTGATGTGATGATTTTACATTCTCCCTACTCTCAAATTCACCCTCCTATTGCAATGGAAGAGCCTTATTTCCACTCCCACGAGACCACATTGTTTTGTTCTACAGCTTTAATTAGTTTTATTAAAAATAGACGCACAAATATAAGGTGACCATTTTTTCTAAAATGAAAAGGAGGACGCCAATAATTTGAAGAAAAAAAAACTGTTATGAGGGATATAAAACCTATCTGTTCAACCAAAAAAAAAACCGCTCTAAACCTATCTGTTCAGCCACAAGTTTTAAGTTCTGATATTTTAGTTATTTTAATGTTAAAAATTGATATTTATTTGTATGATTCTATTTCTTAGATCATTGTTGTTCTTTGGGTTTTCAACATACGCAGTATTAATTATTAAGTTTTCTTCTTATATGTATAGTGTTTCTAAATTATTAATTTGTTGATGTGTATGGAAATGGTTTTTGAGTAACTAAAATATTATACACTATATTTTCATTTGGAAAAAGTATTTTATGATGGAGTGTTAGTGTTATTTGCTATAAATCGTTTAAATTTGTGGAGGTTCCATTTGTCTTCCCATTGCCACGTTAATTCACGTCGGTTTATTAAAATCTAATACAAAAAAAAAACATCATACGGAAACGAAATGTTTGCATCTCCGTGAAGAAATTTCAGCTCAATTGACAGACAGGATCCAATGCTTATCGATCACTGGATTATATTATAAATTTCAGTTTCTTTTTTTGTTTTGTTTTTTGATCATATCAAGTAAAAAATTTTACAGTTCAAGTTCAGTTAAAGATATGTGAAGTGCTTCCGATTTCTCTTTAGGTAGTATATTTTTTCATGCCAAAACAAATGTGACCTTCAACATCTTTAATTCACAATAAAAAATTCACTTCAATTGAAAATCTAATTCGAGTGTTACTAATTCAATCCAAATATTTATTGCAATTTATTCTTTTGAATCTCATAAGCTGCTATCTCATTTTTTGATCCGAAAAGTGTCATTTAATTATAATTTAAACCTACTTTCATTTTTCTCTCCAAGAGTTTAAGTCTTCTGGTCAAGTGGTTTGTCCAATAGATGCTCTACAAACCTGATTTGATGCCGTGGTGATGTTTAAACGGTTTTGTGCTATTATGACTTTTTTTAAAAGTTTTGGACCATATTAACATCATTTTTTTTTTACAACTGCACTTTAATTAATAGACTACACCAATTTTATTTCGGAATGTTGTCATTATCGTATTTGTTGTATGAAATTTCCAATCCCAGAATGAGTTATTTTAAAAACAAACAAATGAACAAGCAACTTAAAAATGGATTTTAAACTTTGAAGTTAACCCTTTTTTTCTCTATTAAAAATAATAATGATAATAATAATAATAATTTAGAGATTTGTTTTGTAGCTATACATTCGTTAGAAATGCTAGATTACATTACATTAAACTAAATCTTGTAATAACCTTATATAATAGTATTGGATGTGTCACGGTTGCTTCATATGATATTAAGACAGATGGAAAATAAAAAATAAAAAAATTAATGAACAAACAGGAAAATAAAATTACAAAAAGAATAAAGTTAAATCTCTATCAAGAACCTGCCTGAATGAAGAAAAAATTAATTATAAAAACTGAAATTTCACTGACAATATCGTATGTGAAAAATTAATTTACAACATACACGTCTCCTTTAGCCAGCTTTCAATTCCTTCTCTTACGTTATGTTCATCAAATGTTTGTTAAACCTATAATTTTTAAATATATGTTGACATAAATTGAGTTTACTTATTTCAGTTTTTTTTTATAATTATTATTCATTTCAAATTAATTTTAAAATTAATATTTACAGTGAAGATGTCTCTAAATATTCTACAGATATAAGTCAATTGTCTTTTTGACCGTTTCTCTCAAAGAACTATTTAAAATTATTGAGAATATCATTCTAAAGGTTTCAGATGATATTTAGCTGCAAAAAGAATTGTCGAATATTCTGTAAATAGGTTTATAAATTAAATTTGTGCTTTCCTAGAAGGGAATCAGTATTTTATTAGACAGCGATGTAGGAAAATAAGTAATAAAATATTTTTTAAATGACTGAGATGATATAAACATTTCCGGATGGTTTTTTGTTTCAAAAGATATAACAGAAATGTAATGTTTACATTCTAATACTTATTGCTCGAAACAAGGGCTAAATTATCAAATATCAAAGTCACCTGCCTTTAAATGTGTACATCAAGAAAATCCAGTCAGCGATACCAAAGTTAACAGGTTGGGGTTTAGATGGGGAATAAAGACAGACTGACGGCATTGATTTATCTCTGCATTAAGGCTAAAAATGCTAAAATCATTACACTTTCCCATAAATAATACAGAAAAGTAATAAATAATCTTATTTCGTTTATGTATTTAATAACTCTTATCTATTTTCTGATTGTCATCAATGGAATAAATTTGATGTTAATTAAAATAAATTCCAAGGAAAGAATTCAAAATAAAATTATACCAATATAATTGATTTTGCTCGTTATGAAAGATAATAAGAAAAAAAGGTGTTAATTTTATTCTGTGAATGATATTACCCAAATCTAAACAATTAAGAATTATTTGTAATTCTTGTTTGTAATTCTAGAATTTGATATCTATCAAAAGTTTACAACAATTTCCTATCCTGTTGCCGATGAATAACTCAATATAGATTGTATTTCCTTTCTTCACCAACAGATGACACTAGTTGCCTGGAAGCTTCGCTTTCCTCTTTAAACCTATTCAGATATCTCTTCTTTTCCAAAAACAGAAACATTTCAAATCTCTTGTAGAAGAAATGGTTTCAAAGTTGTTTGTTTTGTTGACTGGGATTTGAAAATGTTTGGCCAGCGTGATTTGTCCAGAAATGGGACTAAATAATAATAGTTTCTATTCATAAAAGAAACACAAAAAAATAATCAATAAAATACAATATAAATATAGATGTAGGCTATATGAATATGATCAATTTAAATACGTCTATTAATAAATATTTTTTTTTTATTATTTCTTGTTTTGTTACTACGGATGAGTAATATCTGAATTGACGTCATTTAGTTTTCTTCAAAGGATTTTCCGCTGATTCTTTTTAATCCTTGGATTATTTTCGATAACTGCTGCCATGAATCCAACATTAGATTAACGAAGTCCTTTACTTAGATAAGGTCTTTCTATTGCCAACAAAACATCACGAAACAAAAGCCTATATATTTTTTAGCAGATGAAACAAGAAAATGTTTTCAGATTAAAGTCAGAGCCACCTGTTTTGGGTATTTCAAACAGCATTTCTTATTACATAAAACACAAGGCGTCGAGTCGCTGCATTGCTCAATTTTGCATTGATATTAAATAGGCGATCTAAGAAGCATGTTTTCGTTCTTTTTGGAATGTGTAGAAGTTCAGAGATACAAACCATTAGCTAGCCAGACAAATGTAATGCTGGTCTTTCGACTATTTGACAAAACAGTCAGCTTTTGACAAATCTAATAAAATAATAATAGTAAAATGTAATGAATTACATAATCCCCACATCCACCTACCCCCAATGAAAAGCCACAGAACCTACGAATAAAGTCAATATAAATAAATAAAAAGGAAATTTTTTTCTTTCCCACTCTGCGTTACTGTATATAGACAGTAAACTCCCGATTATCCGCAGTCGGTTTATCCGCGGACCGCTCCTGTTTCCATTTTTTTTTTTTTACTGCACAATAAATTACGGAATTTAAAAAATAAATAAATGAAAGAATAAGATAAACAATAAATGAGGCTAACAAAGTACTACCATACTATGGTAGTTCAATCCGAAGATTGGTTCAAGTCTACGGAACTCTAGTGACCCCCGAAGGGTGGCCCCTAGGAGAAACCGTAACTATACAAGGGAAGATATACTGGAGTGGATTCCCGTTGCCTTCTCCAGGACGACATTACGGAATGACGTTAGACCGAAGAGAAAGTGAAGAAGAAGCTGACAACACAGGAAAGAAAATTGAAACATCCATGCTCTCGACCGGGATTTGAACCCGGGTACCGGCACACTGGCCTCATGGCAGACCGACGCCTGAGATCACACGACCACGCCGGCACGGCTGCTAACAAAGTAAGTGAAGACAATTACAGACAAACAATTTAAAGAACGATCTTGTGGGCGGAGCTTAGGCCGGCAGGTTAATTACGGGATAGCCTTCCCGTAATAATAAAATTTAAAAATAAATAAATAATTTAAAATAAAATAACTTTTTATAATGTATATACTGTAACTGTATGTATTGCCTTTTTAATACAAATAAAACATTTTAAAAGCATTTTTGTGTTGATTTTCGTCCTATTTCGGATTATCCGCGGAATTCGCTTATCCGCAGTTGCCGCGCCACCCAATTCCGCGGATAATCGGGAGTTTACTGTATAAATATTCAGTATATTTTCTGCAGAATTTCATCCTGCAGTGGATTGAAACATAGTTGTAGGTTATTATGTATATTTATGGATTAATATTTGTATTTTGTACGATGTATAGATTTCTGAAAGTACTTTTATTCTTATGTGAGCCCGGTAGCCGAGTGGTCAGGGCGCTTGGCTGCGGGTTGGAGGTGAGGGTTCGATTCCCGGCCTCGGCGGAGGGAGAGGATTTTTAACTTTTATTCTTATGGATCAATGGAAATGAAAAAAAAGGCAGAAATAAGTCATTTTCATTAAAAAATTTAAGAATCTGAATTATTATTAATTAACTATCTAATTATTAAATAATTATTACTATTTATTAATTAATTCATTGTTATTTATGAACTAATGATTAATATTATTATTAGCTATTCACCATTTGAAACCTTGCTCTGTAAATCCCTATTTATTGAAGTCTTGTTAGATGTCCTCAGTTCTTTCACTGTTCATTTAATTAAGAACATACAACTGCAAAAAAGACTCCACAAACAAAAAACGAAATCAAATTAGACCATAACCGTAAACTAAAATAATCTGAAATTTCATGTACAATTATCATTGACATTATTCGACTTAAGAACATCTATTATGGGCCCTTATTTATACCTGGTGATCAAAATTAAAGTACTTCTGTTCAATACTCTCTAGAGCGATAAGTAGATAGCCCAAATACAACGAAATTTGGTAGGGTGATATTTCATGACATGCAGCCGACATTTCCGAAAAGAAAAAAAAAACTAGTATCAAAAGTTACCACTTTGGCACTTGTGGCGCTGCAAGCAACAAATATTTTATTTGCAAAAGCCACTCACGCTATATAGAGATACTGTCCTCAGCGATGCAAGCGATACTGCTCAATGTGGTCCCTACTCGGAAGGTGTAAACCCTAAAAGAGCTGAACAATGTGTTCAACGGCTGATCCGCTGTGATGCTGTCTTTCAAAACTGCTAAACTTGCCGCATGTCCTCGGTACACCAACAACCAGAAATCATAAGGGTTAAGATCCGGAGAACGAGATGGCCAGGTGGTAGAAAAGACACGAGCAATCACTCCGTTCTTTTAGGTGAAATGTTGACATACAATCTGTGGTCTACTTTGTAGATTGATTCAAAAAGTGATTGATTCCAGGTATTGTTGCTGTTGCTGTTAGGACAAAAGTGTTGAGATCACTCGATATGTATGCACCAGCACAAAGCATGTCACAGGGTCATTGCGAATAATTTCGAAAAAGAAGAATGTTTCAAGGATAAATGACAAACTGTAACTTTAGGCAAGTGCAGTGAACAAATCTGCTGGAAAACAGAGAGTCGCCCATGTCCTAAATGCGATAGTTATGGGTGTTCACTGCTCTATTGAGATAAAAATATGCCTTATCCCTCCACAAGATCTGGCATGGCCACGACTCATTCACTTCCATTCTGTGAGTCGTGTTTCTCTGTCGGTGGCAAGGAAGTGCTGGTTGCAGCTGATCTGTATGGATAACAATGCACCACCTTTCTCACAGCCTTCTACATTGTGCCATAGGATATATTCATCTGATGTAATACTGCACTTGCACTAGCAAGTGGAGCCTGCAATCTTTTCATTGACTGTTCAACAATAGATTCTGGTGACATCTTCAAACACTTGTGAAGTGATAGGTTTGCGCCCTCAACCAGATTGAACTCTAGATGTTCAGTTTCCTCGACTTTAACGATAATTCTCCTAAGAGCTTGTGGAGTCAATGATCCTCAATGGAATTCCTTACGATGGTGGATTTCTCGAAAATAAAAAGCGAAACAATCAATGCGCATATCCTGAAATGTGTCACTACCCAAATTTCGTTGCATTTGAACTTCTACATATTGCTCTAGACGGTATTACATACGGTTAATTTAATTACGATCATCCGGCATATAAGATTGTTGTATAAACCAAAATCTAATCTAGTGAAGAAATTATAATCACATTTTTAAATCTGAAATTTGATGTAAATGATTTATTCCCTGAAAACCCATACTGTATATTCAGTAAATCTGGTAAGCAGGCCATTGTAAAGTAAACTTCCATTTCTAAAGTTGTAGATTATGGTTCCATTATTTCTAATATTTTTAAAATGATGAGATATTTGAAATTGTTGTTTACATCTACTGTGGTTTGGAGTCAGATGGAAGTTTTTTTTTTTTTTCCCGGAAATTGTGGTAGCGTAGGAAAGGTGAGCCAGAGATCAGACAGAAAATACAAAAGCAATTGTCCTTTCATGCATTTGTGTTCTCCCATGGTATTTGATATACAGTGCAACTTGGATAATTCGAAGCTGAAGGGACCGCTACAAAACTTCGAATTATCCAAGACTTCGAATTAAAGAAGTTACATCTTTTAACTTTAATTTCAGGTCCACTGAATGCTTGAAAAGATTATACTGTCAATAAGTAAATATTTATTCAGAAAGATCATGATGAGAAGACTTAAACACTATATGTATGTAAAAAAAAAATAAGATTTATATTTCATAAGCTACAGTACATATTAGATTCAATACAGAAAATTATAGTTTTTCAAAAAATTGTGCAAGGTCTGATTGTTTTGTAGAATTCAGTCGCTTAAGGTTAGCAAAATTATCAAGCATGTTTAGTGAACGGAAAACAGCTTCACTTACGTTGGTTTGTCCTTCAATGTACCGACGAAATTCGCCCAAATGAAAAAGCGCCTCCGACGATGAAGGGATTGGCATTTCTTTTCCACCTCGTGAATGACGGCGACATTTTCAGCGAACGTTAAATTCTTGTACACGCGTGGTTTACTGAAAGACATGGTGACACTGACAGCAGGAAGCTCGAATGGTGTCTGAAGCGTCACGTGTCGAACGGTGGTGGGAAGGGATTTCAGTTGTCACGTGTCGAATTTCTTAACAATGAAACGCCGAAAAGTTGTTATTGTTCGAAATTTTTTATAAAAAACTTCGAATTAAGGAAGTTGAACTTCGAATTATCCACGATTTTTTAACATTGATTTAATATGAAGTTCAAGGGACCAAGAGAAATCTTCGAATTAACCACGATTTCGAATAAAGACGTTTGAATTATCCAAGTTGCACTGTATTTATATTCTATTTATTTCTAGAAGATTACTAGTTATTTGATGAAACAACCTCATCCAGCTAATATAGATTCTGATGGGTACTTGAAAGCAAACAAGTGAATAGAATTTTCTGCTAAAGCAAAAATTTAAGGGTGACCCAAAATAATAATAATAATAAAAAAAGAAGTACATTAGCAAAAGGAAAAATAAAAAGAAGTTAGGAAAAAAAAATAAAAAGAACATTAGGAAAACAAGAAAATCAAAAAAAAATCCACTTGGACATTGAGAAAAAAGAGAAAAGTAAATACATAGATTCGAACCGACAACATTTAGCATATAAGTCCGAGAACTTACCGATCACGCTGTAGCTGATAACTGAAATTAGATGGTTGCATCTCTGATATTTAAGCTAAAAGCGAAAATTCAATGAAACATGGGGGGGGGGGGGGCTAAAAATACTTTTAGCCTCTGAACACGATGATGAAATCCGTTTGTCGATCATCAATTAGCTTCCAAATGGGTCATTAAAAAGGAGTTTCATACATCCAGATTTAAATAGCAAGCACAGGAGGTCGAGGCTTTTAAGATCCGTAGCCTATGGGATGAATTATAAATCAAAGCAAAAGATTATATTAATTAATTGACAAAACTAAGATAGACCTCTATCAAAAGTTAAGGAATTGAAAACATTCAATTAGGCCTAGGTATTAGTTTCCAATGAATTTGTAGCCATGTGAACTGCATCTGTTGAGAAGTTTTACTAAGTTTCGTCACGTAGTTTTATATTTTATCGTAGATATTTCCTTCAAGATTTCTGGAAACTTTTTCTATGATTTACTTTAATAATTTTTACCGTTTTTTAATTATATAGTCCTGTTGTAATTTTAATTAATCCTGTTCAGTAGTTTAAGTTAAGTAGCTTCAGGCAATTAAAATTGAAATTTAGATCTGAATTTGGATAATTTCATTGATTGATAATTTTGATAGCGTTTTAATCCTTAGCCTTAAAAATTGCTTTGATAGACTTTTTTTTTTTTTTTTTTTTTTTTTATTTTTTTTCATTATTTTTTTTTTTTATAGATTTTTTTTTTTTTTTTTTTTTTTTACAATTTTATTCAGCATTTTTTTTTTGTCGTGGATTTAATTGACTTTATTAAATATATGACATATATTTGCACTATGTTATTTATGATAGTTTTTATTAATTGAAAAACCAGTTAAAAGCAAAATCAATTAGAATAATTCAAATAAACAATTTAATGATAAATGAATTTCTCAATCCAAACAAATTGAAAATAATAAAAAAAATTATAAGAATGAAAGATAAGGTTTTATCAAAAAAAAAAAAAAAATCATGATCTAAGTTAACCTAATTAACGCTTTCATAAACGAAGTAAAAAAAGAAAAATGGAGTTTTTGTGCAATATTTTTCTAAACCAGAGAAATGACTAAATAATCTAA
>JAFIDM010006210.1:0-25225 GCA_023159025.1 Thereuonema tuberculata
CTGCATGTGATTTTAAAAGTCTGAAGATGGTTTTTTTTTTTTTTTTTTAGTTGTTGATTTGGAGATTCCGATTTATGGAGCAAAAAGTTCTCCCAGGGCCTGCACTATACACCCAGAAATCAAGGCTGGTGGTTTTTTTTTTAGTCTTAAGGTGACCACGCCACTTGGAGTATATTTGAGGTAGCCCTTACCTTACAAAAGTCTGCCCACCCCTGTTCTAATGGTTGTGGTGTCAATTCAACTCTTCATTTGTGAGCCCCCCCCACCCCCACCCATATACACAAATGAAAAACTGAATTGCTATTAAACTGATATTTTTAAGTATTACAGGATTTGAAAATGAATGGCCTATTTAGAACAATTATCATGCTGGTCCAAAAAAGCAAAAAAAAATTACAGCATAAAGCTCAAATTCATAAGTAATAAGAATGAAACTAAGATATAGAAGCTTACCTCTAATGTGTGGCGAAACACAAGCTCCTTATCATTACAAATTGTCATCATGCACCTAATTGCATGTTTCGAATGTTTCACAGTGACATTCTGGGAATAATTCTGCAGTAAAGGAAGAAGTTGTCTAGGAAAATCAAACATAGAAAAATTAATTATCAACACAAATGAAGAAATTGATAAGAAACAACTTTTTTTTTTTAATGATTTTTCAAAGAAAAAGTAATTATATACGTAAAAAATGAAACTTATTTAATTGTAAACTTAATAAATTTATCTGTTAATGAAATAAGGCCATTGAAAAGCATAACCTCAAACGGTTTTACTAATGTATTAAATCTGAAATAGATTTAATATTAAATACAACTATTATAATTATATTTCGTATAATAGCTTAGATATTAGTTAATCACATTAATAAAGGCAATGTAAGTTAGAAAGTCAAGCTTGGATTTCAAATTACATCAACAACAAAACTCAAACTGATTTTTTTTTTTTTGCTAACCATTGCTAGCTACTTTGGCATTGTATGAAAATAGCCTCAAAATACATTAGGAATATCTTGAATTTACATAAATGACAAGTAATAGTCCTGATAGTTTTAGAGCCTGAATTTCATCTTAAAGGGAACAATTTTCAATTATCAAAGGACATAAAAATAATGAGAGAATAATATATAGAGGTACACTGAATCCAAGTAATGTAGTCTTGTAAGTCCACAGTGGTAAGTTTTTTTTGTTTATTTTGTTTTCTTAAGTTTTATTCAATAAGCAATGACTTAAAGATGTAATCAGTTTCTTGGAAATGAAATGTGGTGCGAGACTATGTTAGGAACTTACGTTCAAGAGCTGTTTGTAATGGGACAATTGTTTTGACAGCAAACTCATAAGACCAGCAAATTCAAAAAAGGCATTACTGACAGAGGAGCAAATAAATAAAAATAATGGAATTTTCAGATTTTACTAATTGATTAAATCTTAAATTTAATAATAAGATAATATTTTATAATATATATTATGTTACTACTAGTACTACTACTATTAGTTGGTAGGGTTAGTTTTGTATTTTTATCTGATCAATAGTTTTAAAGTAATGTAGTGGGAGAAGGGGGCTAACTGTTTGGCTGAAAACCATCACAGCATTGCCAACAGCCTCAAGTTGTGTAGAGAGCATCAAGGGTCTAGGTATCAGTAACTCTGATAATAAATTAACATGATAGCACATGATATTTCTTTAAATACTTACATTGCAATGTGAGGATGATTATCTTCAATATTTGATCCAATATTTCCAAATATCTGAAGAGTAATTTCAGCTAAATCAAAAATCAAAATGAAAAGGGTAAGTTTTAAGCAAACAAATACACAAACTTATTAAGTAATGAAAACAATAACTAGTGTCAAAACTTGGACATTTATTAAAAACGTTAATTAAATCCCTTCAGGAGAATATTCATAGTTTATTAATCATAGCCAATCTAATTACCATAACTCAGTATAACCTGTCTCAAAATTTTTTGAAACTGAAATAGAATCCATGAAGATGAATCCCGTAAAATATTTTTGTGAATAATAATCAAACAAATCTGCTCATTGGGATCAACAGGTGGATTGATCACTGCAGCATTTCTTGGTAAGGGTTCGTCCATTAATCACGTGAGGCTCGAAAGGGGGGGGGGGGGGTCAGAAAAAAACACGAACTACCATAGGGGGGGGGGGGGTAGTGAGATATCATGTGTATTTATTTTTTTCGTTGAACGCACGATTTCTAAACCGAAAAGCAGCACAAGATCTTGACTATTAAATATATTCATATACCAGTACAATTATATGTTTTTCACATGATTACACCTTTCCTTTATTATTTTTATGCCGGTCAGAAACAACCTGCAACCTTAATGTCTGTCTGGACATTTTTATCACGGTGCTTAATTTTCCAGAATTAAATTAGATTATACCTGTATTTAAAGATAATATTCTGAAAATTTTTAAGATACTGTGTACCAAAAAAATACATGTGATTTTGGGTAGGGGGAGTGGGGTAGTCTAAAATCTCACCCGTATCACCAGGGGGGGAGGGGGGGATTACAAAGTTGCTAAAAAACATCACGTGATTAATGGACAACACCTAATCATTTTTATCTAAAAGTTTACTTTATATTGTTTATTTCAGAAAGTCAATAGAAATTAACGCCATATTATATTGTAAAATAAATCAGTTTAATTTTGAGGATTGTTATTAGTTGCAGAATTTACACTGTTTAGAGCACAAATGCAAAGACTTTAGGATTTACAGATTGGTTGGTCGTGAAGCCTGAAGAAATTAAAACCAAGCAAGTCCTGAAACTTCATGTGCAGCAATACTGAACAAAATGTAAGTAGACGATGAAGAAACTCATATGAATAATCTATCCTGAACATATTTTCAGGTAAACATTAGCCACATGTCTGAAATTAATGGAAAGTAGTAAATTTATATTTGTAAATAACTTTATATCATATCAAATAGCTACAACTATTTTTTTTTTTTAAATTTATAATTTGTTCCTTAATAAATATTCTGTTTCACAAACTAATAACTCAAATATTTCAGGGTGTCTACAAAATCTGAATAAAAAAATTCCCTGATTTTTTCCTGATTTCACGAACAATTTCTTTTAAAATTCCCTGATTTTAACTACTTGGTAAATATTTACTATTTTCTGTAAGTATACTAAAAAAATTATAAGCAAAAAATTCTATTCTACTGAGAAAGTAATACAGGCATTTTGAAATAAATTCAAATTGTACATATTGACATTTCATGAATGATATAAAAGTATATTTTAATGAGCTTTTACAAAATATGCTGCCAGGGGCGGCCCGAGGTATAAGCGAACTATGCGGCCGCGGGCGGCGCCGCGACACGGGGGGCCCATGCCCTTCGCAACTTAGGCGTCCGCGGTGAATATAGATTACGACAAGAGAAAACCAATGTGTTGTAATAAGACACCTTCTACCTTTCAAATTTGGTCAAAATTACAATTTGATAAAAATGCTCTGATTGGTTAGTCGAGTTATGAGGGGGCGCCAAAAAGTTGTTTGCTTAAACTTGAAAAATACCTAGGGCCGCTCCTGTATGCTGCATAAACTGTATTACACACACAATGAAATTGAATTCAAGGTGAAACCGGAGATGAGGGTACAAGCCTTCGAGGTAATGGTCGCTTTTGGAACTATTTTCCAAATCGGAAAAAAATTAGAAAGGGCCAAAATTTTTTCGAAATTTACCAAAAGATACATCCTGCAGCTGAGCAGACCTAACTTCTCTAACCTACAGCTAATCGGAATCAACGATTCGTTCCTTCGGAACTTATTAGCATGTAAGTTGTTTCTTAGCCTAATTAATGGAAATAACGGTTCGGATCGCTCCGCCACGTATCCTTCCGAACACTGCGATTGGTTTGTACCCTCTTCTCCGTTTTAGCCAAAATGTATTTTACTTTATTATTAATATTAATTCATTATTATTATTTTACTTTATTTCATTTTCTTTCCGGAGGGAATGAGGAGGAGATCGACGTGACAT
Organism: Thereuonema tuberculata; assembly: GCA_023159025.1. Classification (NCBI taxonomy): domain Eukaryota; kingdom Metazoa; phylum Arthropoda; class Chilopoda; order Scutigeromorpha; family Scutigeridae; genus Thereuonema; species Thereuonema tuberculata. The sequence continues at coordinate 4,018 of JAFIDM010006210.1, forward strand.
GTGACCTTGAATGCTCCCATAAGATAGAAGCTCGTGCTTGGCAAAAGATCATAAATTTCCCTGATTTTTTCCAGAATAACAAAATTCCCTGACAATTCCCAGTTCTGTAGACACCCTGTATTTGCTTCTGTAGAGAACAACCTGATGATACTGAATGAAATCCATGATAGTCGAGGACTATGATAACTCTGCCACAGCTGGTACCAACCTCAGTTGAGAAAGGAGGGATGGTTCAAAAGAAAGTCTCAGGGAGAAGAATCTGTCACGATCTGAAACGGGGGGAGGCATGCCTGCTATGCCTAAAGGAGTTAATCTCCAACAGGATTGAATACTGTAAAAGCACTTATTTTCGCGAGCCGTAATTTTTGCGAAAATGAAGATATCGGTGATTTTGCGAGCTGAAAATTTCGCGAATTTTATATGAACAAAACCAAATTCAACCGAAAAAAGTAATTCGCGAGGCTTAAATTTTCGCCATTACGACGGGCTCGCGAAATTCGCGAAAATTAAAGCCTCACGAAAATAAGTGCTTTTACAGTACTGAGAGCCAATCACTCATATGTCTGAACTTCCTGATTATAGAAACCCATGTAAAAAATAACTTGAAAAATTTTTGTACCAAAAATTACATGGTGTAGAACTGTTCAAGCAGAACAAAATGAATAAAAATGATGGCAGTAAGTCAAATGATGGCCTAGCTAAAACAGGACTAGATGGCGAATCTTCACAAGGGTCTAATGCTCCATCTACAGGAGTTACAGGAAATAAGTCAGTCAAGCAAGTCAAGAGGATGATGAGAAGTCTGCATGAGAATACGATTCGGATTGATGCACACTTCAATTTAAATGACGTAAATAAATTGCTTATTTATCTTACTTTTTTTTTTTTTTTAATTTGAAAAGACAATGTATTTGTGCAATTTTAAAAACTGCTGGAGAGAAATAACCAGACAGTAATTTAAAGGGACTGAATGTGTAAAAAGAGGGGGAAGGTTAGGACAATCAATTACTGCACTTGTATTTCTTGTATGGTGACAAGATGGTGATCACTGAATAATGAAATAAAAAGCTCCCTGAAGTATGCTAGAGCTGTTAAATATGAGACCGAGAGAAGCACTGATAGAAACGAACAACACAGTGCATGACAACCTAATGCAAATTAAAGAAGAAGACAAAATTACAAGAGAATTCACCTACCCCAAGCTGCCATTTGTTTGATTAGTAAATAAATATGAAATTGGTGTAACGAAGCCTTGATTTTTTAGTCAAATTTGAATCCCTACAGAATTATGTAATAAAAATTCTAAATTTTAACAGAAAGCTTGTCTTGAATGGAAATTCCAGACTGGCAACAACAACAGTTTAATTTGTGTTTAGGACTAGCAAAGTTCTAAAGGATAGAAAAATAGGAAATACAAAGGAAAAACAAAACTTGTAACAATTTCAGACTAATAAATGTTAACGTTTATACAGTATTGCTGAAAGAAAGTTAACTTAGTTCGGAAATAACAATACTAAAAAATGAAATCAGAAATCTTACAATGATGAAAATGGATATAAGTTATAAATTACTCTATAAAAAGCGGCAATCAAACAATTTATTTCAAATTTGGATTTCATGTGGAATCAATCAAACAATTTATTTCAAATTTGGATTTCATGTGGAATCAATGTCTTTCTAAATAAAATGAATAACTTTTGAATAAACATAGGATTCTTTTTTTAAAGTCAGTAATCTTCGATAATAATAACAACAGCCATAACGAAAGTATGAACATAGACTATATTATTAGATTGTTAACAATTATACATCAACGTTTCAACATTGTCATCTATTTTGTTTTTCTTTGGGATGAAAAACACTAATATCTAAAACTCCTAATAGTTATTGTACAATATAGCTACTTTATTCGATTTTCCTTCAGTATCCTAAATTTGATATATCTCAATACACAATTGGTCAAATAATATCTGTTTGACAAGATGTTTAAAACTTTAAAATTTGCTTTTTAAAATAATCACTACCCGATACATCTTCTTTACTGATGTAAAAGACATGAGAATAAAATTAATATACAAAACACTATTGACTGCAGAAGAATAATTTCCGTTTGATTATTATAAGAAAAAGAAAATTACCTGCCGTCTCGTCTTCCTGTTTTAAATAATCTATTAGTTGAGTATAAATATCTTCACATTGGAAAGAACCGGGAAAAACAATTGATAATGTCTAGAAAAGGAAACGAGAAACAATATTGGAGATCAATAAATAATAAATTTAAATATTGGAGATCAATTTGTCCAAACACACATTTAATGTTTCAGCTCAATTATATATGTCACTAGATATGTAAATGATTTAACTTTTATTGCTTAAAATTTTAGTTGGGTTGTTTGAACATATTCCCTTCAAATATTTAAAATGCAAATTAAACTTTTATTTTCAGTAAGATTCTGAACATAGGTGATTAATTCTGCTAAGCAAAATAACAATGCACGGGGGAAAGAGAAAGAGAAAAAAAAAAGGAATTCAGAATTTGTTGTAAATTGTAAGAAAAAAATCAGGTAACAGTGTATAAAGTGAACACAAACAATTCAGTGCAATGAAAATAAAAACCTTAATAAAATATAAATGTCACAAATTCAAAGTAATGTTTCAAATATTGTAAATCATTTAAAAAATCATAAATGTTTGTACAATAAGCCTTTTTTTTTTTTTCATTGCTATTGAACATCATTACTATGTTCATTAACTACTGCTTACAGCAAAAGAAAAATAAATACAAAAGTAATTTACAAAAAGCCTATTTCCTACATGTATTTATATTACATTAAACTTACTAATAATAATTTTAATCCTCTTTCTGCAGCTAAAGGCCCAACATCTTCAAGGCTACATTCGCCTTTTAGAGCTTCAGTAGTTAACACTACAATTTCATAGACAGCCTCTCTATCAATGAGCACTGGTGCCACCCTCTCAAGCATTTGCTTCACTGTCATGTAAAATACATTAGTCATCACAGGATTTCCTAGCTTTTTCAATACTTCCCTCTGAAATGGAAAATGAAAGACATTAGAAAAGTAAACAATCTTAAAACACCACCGTAGCACCATTAAAAGAACCAGTTATTTCCTATCTGGTGATGCTTCATAATGAAAATACAATATAACCATTCCATTAAATAAAATACAAACTGTTTAGGGTAGATGCCAATTATTATAAATTACCAGGAATAAATATTATTTTTGCTTGAATTACGAATGGGGTTCATTAAAAAAAAAAAAAAAAGAGGATCTAGTGATTTACATAAATACTAACTTGAGCATAAGTAAACAATAGCAAATCACAATGGCCTAAGTTAATATATGTATATATGAAAGAAAAAAAAAGATAAAAGATTCAGAACATAAAATGAACTCCATTTTAACAAAGTACAAAAGGAAAAAATAATAAATAAATAAATAAATCTTTTTTTTTTTTTAATGATTTAAATAAAACATTATACTGAATCTTAAATCCATATAACATTCGTTTGTTGAATGCAAGGTTTTCTGTTTTGGAAATTCTATTTGAGTTATACCATGCAGTTGAGTCTGTGCACCAACTACAATTACTTTTTTTTTTCTTTCAATATACATACAAGATTGTTAGTTAGAACATTTTAGAACAGTAATATCTGCTTATTGAGATTAAGCTCCTGCTGTATATACAGGCATTTCATATTGTACTAGCCATTTTAGAATTCTCAATGAACATTCCATTTCCTGTGGCACTGCAGTTTATTTACTACTCCCGTAATTATTATTTCATTTGAATATAGGACTATCTCTTTTAAAAATATCATTGATTTTATTTTTTCTGGACTTACATAATTAAGATCACAAATTTGATTAAAGATTGAATGGACATTTAGAAATAATGGACTTTGAAATACCGAATAATTAATTACAGAAGAATCATATTTATTTCAAGAGTCTACTTTCTCAGCTTTAAATCAATATAAGATAAACTGCTATAAACTCATTTTAAATTCATTAAAAACTGTCTTAATAGCCTGTCGCTAGTATTAATGGCAATGTTTGTTTAATATAACTGATCTAACTTCATTTAGTATTCTTAGATCCTTCACTGCATTATTCTCTGTACCGTGAAAAACAATAATTTTCATTAATGCTCTTTCAGCAGAATGAATTTCAAGTTGAAAAGCTATTATCAGTAACACTCAGTAAAATTTCCGATGACAACTCGTCGAAAATTCCTAATGCTAAAAGTGGTTGCATGCAATCTAGTGGCCCTCTTCACATGGATAACTGCACTTCTGTTTTTCTTGCCACATTTTTTAAAACTCAATATACAGTGATACCTCGGTTCACGAACATAATCCGTTCCTTGACCTTGTTCGTGAACCAAAAAGTTCGTGATCTGTATCAGTTTTTCCCATTGCAATTAATGTAAATCCAAATAATACATTTTTTGTCCTAGAAATTTTTTTTTTTTTTAACAAGTTATGGCTTTGTTTGTGAAAATAATACCGAAAGGAAATAAATATAACAGTAATATTAGAAGAAAGCAGTTTAATACCCAAAATAAAACTAATTTTACAGTACATATACGATTTACCTTTGTGGTTGATAATGGCTGGCACCCCCACGGGGATGGAGGAAGTGGAGAGGGAGAGGAGGATGATTACTCCTTCGAAGGAGAGGCAGTAAGATAACGATCAAGAGAAGTTTGCCTTTTTCTTTGCTTGAGAATTTTGCGAAAAAAGGTCATTACATTATCATTTAAAATTTCCACTGCTTTTTCGGGAGCCATAATAATGGATAAATTTAGTTAAATAATGAAAAAATATCAACAGTTGTCTGCAACCATGTGAGTTAGGCGAACTGAGTTGCTGCTGGGGGTGGGGGGTGGCTGTGCGTTGCAAATCACGTGCGCTTCATGAGCGTGCGTGTTCGTGAAGCCAAGGAAAATTTGTTCATAAACTGATTTGTTCGTGATCCGAGGTATTACTGTATGTCATATCAGCAATGATCTAAAGAGTTGGTGCTATTGTTAATCTCTTACATTTGACTCTTCAATAAAAATTAAATCATTAATCATATTCTTAACGTGTTCGAACAAAGGTATTAGATTCATTAACCCCCTCTTCTTCGCCCCACAAATTACAAGAATTCAACGAGGAAGAAAGAAAAAAAAAGAATGTCGATTTTTTTTTTTTTTTTTAACTAACTCCATAGCCCTGGGAAAAATTACTAGAAATAATGTTTGAGAAAAAGCACTTAAAATATTTTAGGTTTAAACAGAAAGTACTTAACTTCAAGATCCCTTAGAAAGAATTCCAATGTCATCAGATATTAGAGAGGGTCTTTGAATTTACATTTCTAATTTTGACGCTCTGGATATGGTAGCAGTCAGACATTCCATCACAAGAACATTCTGTACAATGGCATAATTGTATTATTTTCTGTAAGAAATGTAGTTAGTGCCTATAACTAGTATTCAACTTACTGAATATTATCTTACTGATATATTAGTGTTCCATCTTATTCAATGATAAGAATGGTACTTTTTTTACTATTCCTTAGAAAGAAAAGTTAGGTTAAGTCAAGCAATGAGAATACGCTATTTCAAGAACAAAAACGATTCTGTACAGACCAGACACAAGTACTACAAATCTGGAGATTTGTAGTAAGGTGTAGTCTGGAATAGCTGCCAAAAATCTATTTTTTCTTTAAAGTAATCCTATAGAAATGGAAACGATCAATTAAAAAATGGCATTTTATTACAACAGTCAGTAATGCGAGATCTATGCTAGTAATAAGGCTCGCTGAATGTATTAAAAATGTTTTAAAACGAGTCGTTTATTTATAGTCTTAACAAGCTGTTTGTTTCTTGAGGAGCAGTTATGACTGATGTACAGTCTGAAATTGTTAGACAAGATCTAGCAATCTCTGGTTTTTAACTGTGACTGGTTGCTGAACAGGCAGGGTTGCTCACAATTAGTTCTGTCATCAACCATACTTCTTTCAATGGTTTAGCAGATTGATAAAGATATAATGCATTTGGAAATTACGGTCTTCAAACAAACAATGCATGAACTATGAAACTAACACTTTTAAATTGTACCAGGAACGGCTATTTCTCAAAAAGACAACTAACAATCATTCACTTAAAAATATGCTTTAACTAAAGGGAAAGACCACAATTTCACGAATATTTACTCAGGATGTAAATGAGGATTATGGAGGAATTGGTAATGTAAGAGTATAGGAGATAATTTCATTCCTTTATAGAGCAATACTAGGCTAATAAAGTTGAATTCTTTTCCCATCACTACAAATTTTTTATGCTACGAATTTACTTATAAACAAGTGAACATACCACACTTTCTTCAGCTTCCTTACAAGTACAATCAGGCTTCATGATAGTGTCCATATGAGCTTTCAAACGAGTATCTGCTCTTAGAATTGAAACAAACTTCTTCAAAAATTCTTGGGTTTTTACTGGATCAGGAAGGGATTCTAAAAGTAAAATATATTACAATTAAAAAGCAGATCCAAACAATACTACTGAAACATTCTGAAATTTGAGCAAAATAATTACAATCATCAGAGGCCAACCTCAAAATATCAATTCTTTTAGATCAACGGTTCTCAACCGGTGGTACGTGTACCCCTTGGGCGTACGCGGTTAACTACCAAAAAGTATTCCCACTAATTATTTTCTGAGACTTTTTTTATTTATGTCTCATTAATAAAAACTTTGTAATAAAATGTCCATTAAAATAAAATTTCTTGTTTTTAATTTAAATTACCTATTCGTAATTGAACTTGAACAGTTTAAAGTTAAAGTATAACTAACATAACACATTTTAATAAAACTAAAGTGTTTTTGTTGGGGGTACGCATAGTTAATGATACACAAAAAGGGGTATGCGAGTTGAAAAAGGTTGAGAACCCTGCTTTAGATTATTAGTGTCACTTTGTATCCCAAATTCTATACCACCACAAAGCTGAAAGTTGAAATTTCTGCTTTTTATGAGTAGCAGTAATAATAGAAAACACCAGTGAACTTTCAGAATGAAATTTTCTAGAAATGTGAGATTACAAGGACTAGTAGCAGTATGTTTCTAAAAATTTAAATAATATAAATTTCAAATGTCAGATTGTATTAACTATGTTAAATTCTGAACTAAGTCGGTGGTTTCATGATAATCTTTTTTTTTTTTTTTAATCATTTGGAAACTTTTTATAAATAATGATCTGAAAAATGTGGATAATCAATGCAATCATCTTAACTTGGATGAAAAAATTAAAATTGCACATAAAAATAAATTAAAAAGTTAAAAAAAAAAAAAAAATCAACTGTAAAGAGCTCTTTTGCTTTTTATTTCACACCTTGAAAATGACTACTTGTTAGCCAATGAAACTGTTGGTTTTGTCTTTATTTTCATTTTATTCTTATTTTACATCTGATTTTAATTTATTCACCTAACTATTCATTATTTGCATGTTCATCCCGCAATCTTAGCTTCATTTTTATAGTAAAAAAAAAAAGAAGAAAAAGAAAAAAAAAATTCTACAGTATTTAATAACAATTCAACAGAATTTCATTAAACAAACCTGCATTTCTTCACAAAGGGATGCAAAGTGAGAGATTTACTTATTTATTGTAAGCCAAAATCATTTTTCAGTTCCAGGCAATAATTTGTATTCCCCTCCAACCTTTCTCTATGAATTGAAGGGTCAAGTGGATGAAGGTGTTATGTTAAAATTTGTAAAAACTTGAGTTTTTTTCAATGGATGAAAAAGGTTTTGTGCAGCTTTAACAAATATTTTCATTTGGAGAGCGTTGAATGCTTAGATCCATAGATATCCGGTGGATAAAAGTAATTTCCAAAACAAAAAACTTGCTAGAACAAAAACTTTAAACAGGTTTTTCTCAAAAGTACGTTGTTGTAACATAACACCTTCACCACTTGCCCCTTCAATTCTAAAAACCTATTTAAAAATGTCTCCATCGTGTATTCATAATACCTCCCCTCGTATGCCTTTTGAGTCTTGCACTGGCTGATGAGAGCCTAACAAGCTCGAAACGGCCGTCCCAGAGAATCAGCTCGACTCAAAAAGGCATTCTTATTTGAATTAATTGCTTTTATTACATATTTAAAAAGTTTAAGGAAAACTCCAAATTATATTGATTTGAAGTCAGTAAATGAATTTACCAAAAATGGATAAGGAAGTAAATAATTAAATCTATAATGAGAGTGCAAGGCATTTTTAGTAATAAACACTCTTGTTAAACATATAAATGAAAGTAAATAGCAACAAAATAACAAGTAGTCACTCAGGAAGGAAAGAAGATATATGTCTCTCAACATATAATTAAAATAACAGAAGAAAAGTTACTTTCTAACCTCATTATGTTCACAACAACACTAAGCAAACATTAGTTGCGTATCCATATGAATTATTTAAAAAAAAAAGGGACGAAATATTGATGTCTGGTGTATCATGGAGTTATAGAAGTTTATAGTATTGATTAAAGTAATTTTGACATTAATGTCTTTGAAGAAATAATGGTATAAACAAAATAATCAAAAAATACAAATAAAAAATTAATTAAAAAAAATAATAACATAATATCATTATGCACTGCTTAATTCAATGAAATCAATACTTACTTGAAAGGACGAGAATTTTTTGTCCCATGGACTTTTCTCTTTCATCTGATCTGTCCTCATTTAAATGTTCTAACATAGCTCTCACATGATTACGAACAATGTTTTGACATTTTAGTAACTCATTGAAAGCTTTCACGGCATGTTCATCGACCGTAGAATATAACTGGTATAATTTCCTCATACGTTCCTTGGTGGGAAGCTGGTAAGGGACAAGGCAAGTGTGAAGAATTCTTTCTACCAGTAATCTGAAAATGAACAATGAACAAAAGTTAATAATAAATACACTTTCCCTTTACCCCGAGACATTTCATTAATATTACACAGAACACCTCTCTTCTAAGCTTGTAGTTTGGTATTCAATTTCAAATACAGTAGAACCCTGATTATCCACGGAATTGGGTGGCAAGGGCTTCAAGGATAACCCGAAAAAAGACTAACAATGAGGTGTAATCATGTAAAAAAAATATTTCACCATTAAAAACTACGTTTTATTGTACAAAAAACATAATATGTAAAGCTTTTAAAATAAGTACAGTAAAGCAGAAATCTTTGCTCTACGTTTGCATCCACAAATTCCGAGAAGGCCTATAGGATTACGATGCACAATAAACCTGTCAGTAATTTTCGACCTTCGCACTATAGGACCTATTGCATTTTCCCTGTTGTTGGCTTGGATTAAAATGGGTTTTTTTGAGGTTCATAATTAAAAAATTTTTCGCGGCACTCGTGGATAATCCGCACCGCGGATAATAGGGCTCTACTGTATCAACAACCACAGCTTAAACTAGCTTTGTAATATTCTATACATTTCAATTTATAAATTTTTTATTAAAAAGGAAAAATAAATGATTATTTAGGTAGCAGCTCTAAAATGTGAGGAATAAAATCATTAAGAAGTTGATAAAGAGGTTTTAATTGAGGAAGCCCTACATTTCATTTTAAATTTTCCATACTGTACAACTTTTCTATCAATTTCATTAAGATCTGCTGGAAAACTGGCAAGTACAATGAAAATTACTGAAAGTAGGAGTATCATCGATTGAGTCAGCTTTGCTGAGCAGAGTCTCAGTCATCTTTGAAAAGCACAAGTTCTTCCATATTACAAAGTATGCTACCAGATTCAGTCAAAAATTTTCCTCCAGTAATGTGTTGCAGTAAGTAAAGAGAATTAAGCAATCTGTTAGAAACCGAAGGGATGGAAATTGGTTTTATTATTATGAAAAAATAATCTGGATTTGCTCAATTAAAAATTTCATTTTTGTTATTTCTGGACATCATAAATTAAACCACCAAATCTTTCAGTTTGGAACCTGAAAAAAGTTTTGTTGGACTCAAAACGTACAAAGCAGCAGGATCTCCCACACAATGATTTCAGCATGGGGAAAAATACAATAGTATGAAGCAACAATGTCAAAAGTAATTCCTACAAAGATTTAAAGGAAGGAAAAGTAAATTCTTTCTGCAATAATTAATTCCAGAATTATTCTATTACTCAAGAGAAGATACATTATTCAAGTTGGATTCTAAGATTAAAAACGATTCTAATACAAGACAGAAATGAGAAGAAATTATGTCTTCTTGTGATATTCTAGAATGATGATTAGTAAGCCACTGTATAGTGAAGGATTAACAGCAACAAATTAATATTAGTTATAAACAGAAAAACCTCTGAAGATCAAAGCCGGCAATTCTTTGAAACATATTAACAAGAGAACAATCTGATGGTTAATCTACAAATCATTATTAAGTAATTTTAGAATAACAGAGCTTTTTTTCTTTTCTTTTTTTTATAGTTCTATCTCATTCTAATTTTTAATTTTAGAAGTAAAATGTCTTATATTTAAATTATAATAAAATCATGAAATATTATAAGTGTTCCATCATAAAAAAGAAAATAAGCAAATAAATGAATGCATATTTTAACCTTTCTAAAGGGAATAGGCATATATGAAGAGTTTTTAGTGCAAATAATTCTCATCTCTTTACATATAACCTCCAAAAAAGATGTTATGCACATCTTTTAGATGTGGAGAGTGAATGTCCTCAAATTAACAAGTAATGTGCATAATTATTTAAAATCTGACTGAAAATGCCATTGTCTAATCAACAAGATCGTATCCTTCTAAGTTTAAAATTAAAGAACTACTTATAATCCTTTGATCATCAATATTTACAAGTGATTTCCAGTAAAAAGAAGAAGAAAGTATTCAAATACTGTACCTGTCTTCAAGTGCAGTTTGATAATATACATGAAGAACTTTATTTTTGATCCAAGACACACATTCCTTTGTGGACTCTGGAATGTCAGGATTGGTCATGCACTTCTTGTATATCATTGATAAACCCAGAAGAGCTTCCTTACGAATCTTAAACTGTAAATAAATAAACAAAAAGGAATTTAAACGTAATTTATAAACAATCTTTGTTCACAAAAAAAATCATTGTTTTTAACTTAATAAAATGGTGTCTGCAATTCAATCAACAAGAACTTTCATTTTAAGATCTTGATATAGTGTGTGTGATAATACAGTAAACTCCCGATTATCCAAGGAATTGGGTGGTGCGGCAACCGCGAATTCCACAGATAATCCAAAATAGGACAAAAATCAACACAAAAATGCTTTTAACATGTTTTATTTACTTATTTGACAAGTCAGCTGTCTGTAGAAGGGGAAGGCTCTCCCGTACTTTAGTGTAACCTGCCAGCCTAAGCTCCGCCCACAAGGTCGTTCTTTAAATTGTTTGTCTATAATTGTCTTCACTTACTTTGTTAGCCTCTTTTATTGCTTACCTTACTCTAGATTTAATTTTTTTTTTAATTCCATAATTTATTGTAAAAAAAAAATTGAAACAGGAGAGGTCCGCAGATAATTGGGAGTTTACTGTATTAATATTACAAAAGTGTGCTACCTTGCTTTATAGTAAGAACTTTTATTTGTTCTGCATTTTCCAGAACTCCCTACACAGTTTGTAATAAAAGAGGAAAAATTCTACTCCTCATAATTCTGTGGTTAGATCACCTCCACCCCATTATTTTGAGTTCTAAAGATTATTATAGGTTGCTGAAGATACCATAGGTTGCATCCTGGGACATAATAAACAATAGATATTTATTCAATATAATCCCTTGATAACTCTCTAACAAGTAGAAATGAATAGGAAAGCCCATTCATTTATAATATAAGCATCATAATATCAAAGTATTCAATGAAATTCACAAAATCCAATAAAATTAAATTGGGGAAAAAAAAAACAAAAAACCAACAAAAATCACAGCTGACAGCTCCGTTCATTTATTAGTTCTAAGACATAAAAAATGAATGTACAAAAAAAAAAAACCACTAATACATCGAATGATGCCTTGAAAGAGAACAGTATTCCCATGTGCTACCTATCGTTCTTAATATTGAAAAGATGCAAAATGAATAACTAAACACCAAATCTAACAGTTTTGCTGATCTTGCTTTGGATGTGGACGCTTTAAGTTTTGTTAATATATGTGATGGAAGAAGGATTGTTAGACTTCAATTCTTTTATCCAACTTTAATATCTTCTTTGAATGTTATCAAAATCAGTAAACTCAGAAATACTTAGTGGTACACAAGTTTCAGCATCTTTCTACCACTGAACTAAGTATTCTACCTTTCCCAAACTGCATCAAGGTTGTAACATTTAATTTTTCAGTCAAGTCAAAAATAGGAGACAGCTGATAAATGCAATTTACAGATTCTATTTTAAAGCAATTTTTATTAGTAAAATATTTTAATAGAAACAGAAACAAATAACATAGTCCATTCCAAATTAGAGAATAGAATACTGATTTGTAAATACAGCATTAATAAAACTAATATTATAATATTTCATTAAATATTATTATATATAACAAATGTGGAAGAAAAGCACAAAACAGGAACATATGATTCTCCACCTCCAGGATGGAGAAGACGTATGAAGAGTGAGAGAGATTATTGGCATGTTATATACTACGCCAGGTATATCAGTCAATGAGGCAGGTAGGCAGTCACATATTGAGTTTTATGTATATTATTTCCAGGCAATAGGTAATTAAAGAATTATTTTTCAAATTTCTAATGATGAAAGAAAACTTGATTTAACTATCTTTTGTTCAATGTGTTCTCTTTTACCTTTTTATCTAATGTCCTCTCTTTCACAAAGTCTAGAAGATCATCACTTATGCTGGTGAAATCTTTCTTTGCTGCACTAACTATTGCCATCACAACTTCATAACGAACAGTTTCTTCTGGATCATGCTGGCGCAATTTTAATTGCTCTGAAAAAGAAAGAAATAAATAAGCAAACAATACATATGTAAATAGAAAACGAGCATTTTCTAAATTAAGGAAAAACTTAGCAGCCAGATTATCGGGTCATAACTGGCATTTGCATAATCTACAAAATGGTCCACTGTTGAACTTTTGCCATTACATTGCTGAAACCTGTGATTTCTAGGTAACTTTGGAGACTTTTGTCAAATGTTAAGTTATGAGAATGAGATATGATTACTGATATTTAAAAATGAAATTTTATTTAGATAAAAGAACCAATCTACCCAGATATTTTTTTTTCCATCAAAAAATACTTATCTTAAAACTGCCCAACCAAACAAATTATTCATCGTTACTAACAATGGAAATTCTTTGAGATTAAAGTCTTATGTTAAGATACTGATTTTTATTTACAAAGAAATAATTAACCCAGTTAATAATATTAACACTTAACACATAGTGTTCAGTTAAAGCAAATGAAAATAATAACTGCATTCTACATGGGAGATGATGGGGTGAGAAAATATTTATAAGCCGAATTTAAATGGATAAAGAACTGCTGTAATTATATCAATTTATAAATTTTGCACTTGATCCGGCTAAACTCATAAAAATATTCACTTTTCTAATAAGCACTAGTTGATTTGAAAGGGTTCAAAAAACTACGGATTTTTTTTTTTTTTGCGTACTATTCATATATTAAATAGAATCATTTCATCTTAAAGACACTTACGACAGTATGCACCAACACTACCAAAGCGGTTCTCAGTTGATGAGCTGCTAATCGGAGCTTTAGGACAGAGGCACATCAAACAAACAAAACTGTTCCGAACAAAAACAGTTTTGCTTTGGCATGTTTTTTCAATGCTTTTGAATACAAGCGACGCACACCAAACAAACAAAACGTTTCGAAACATTTTGTTCGGTGACAAAACATTTTGTTTGGTGGGCAAACAGTTTTGTTCAGTGAACGAATGTTTTTGTTCGTTGACCAAACATGTTCGTTCGTGTTCTTATCACAAACATGGACCATTGTTCGGTCAACGGACATTTTCAGTTTACGCATGTGCGGAAATTGGTATCAAGCAATAATAACAATGCGCCTGCTTGATTGTATTTAATGTGAATTACAGAAACACAACATTTTTCTTTCCATTTTGCACCCTAAAAAATCACTAAAATATACATATATTTTTTTACATAAAAACAAGAATTTAAGTTGTTACCAATCCAAAAAAAGACATATCTTTTAATCCTTTTTTTTTTTTTTGTTGCAAAATTTAAATAAAAAATATGAGACAAAATAAAAACCAATTTAAGAACAAATAAAACAAGTCTTATATTTTGTGAGCACAGCCTCTTATTTTTTAAAAAAAATTATTATAAATTAATATAAATATAAATTGCTTGCCAGCAAAACGTTTTGTTCATTTGGTGTGCGTCCAGCCTTATAGGTCATCAAATAAAAGTTCTTGAAAATTTCCTGATGAGTCGTGATAATGTAGTGCATTTCTAAAAGGCACTTAATGTAGTGCTTTCTTTATTGGTTAATAAAGAGTCTCTCAACTGGTGTGCTGTGAGATGCTTTTGGTGTGTTGCAAGAAAATTCTGAGTGAGCATCTGTAATCAACGTTTAGCTTCACACTAGTCCAATGATCATGCCTAGAATAAAATCTAGGCAGAATATAACGTGGGCAAACAGAAATATGAACTTGATTCTGTTTCATTTTAACAATTAAGGATAATAAAGTATTAATTTGCATTTAAATCGGCATAAAAAATGTATTTCAAGGTATCTTTAAAAGCTTAATATAAATTGTTATATTCATTTGTAAGTTATAGGTGTTTTTCAAAGGATTCTTTTACAGATTCTTCAACATCCTTGAAGACAAGAATCTCCAAAGGAATTAGCCCTATCTAACATTATTTGAGAGCATTTAGTAAAGTAAAATACATCTAATTCATCTTCACCAATATCCGATGAATATTGGTGCATAGAAAATGGAGGTTGAGGGGAGATTTGAATAACCCTCACTTTTAACGTAAGTTTGTTGCACACTGCCCTTAGGGCCAAATTTACAAATGACTGAAAATGCTCCTTGATTTCATGACAATTATTATTTAAAAAAGCATGCAAATGAGCAGTAAGCAGAAACAAACAATGTATACAAGTAATACTTGGTTACCTGTGATATCTTTCCTTAATTCAGGATGATTCAGAAGGAAGTGCATGGAATATTGTACACATCTTGTCCTCACCGAAACACTAATGTCATTAAATCTAGAAAGTAAAAAATATTAGCAATTAAAACCTTTTATTCTAACTACTGAATTCATAGATAATCAAATGCAATTCTAAATATAAAATCCAGAAAATGATGACCAATAATTAAAAATGTTTTGAATACAATTTCAAAGTTTTTAGTTAAAAAAAATGATCAAATAAAGAAACTAAACTAGAATTTATTTATTTCATCAAAAAAAAAAAAAAAATGCAGAAAAATACTGAAATTTTAAACAATTCTATTTGAAGGAAAATTTTATTTATCGATCTTTCAATACATTATTATTACTATTATTGTGTAATCTGATTTAAATTTTAGGAACAGATAAAGAAAAATTACCTATAATTTGATTTGCAGTTATATAAAGATCAAACTTCAAAAATAATAAAAGTTTTATTACAAAATTACATTAATGTATGGTTAAAAACAAATAATGAAAATATTGTTTTCAATTATTTTATTTCAACATGAGAAAAACAGACTTTGCAAACTTATCATATTCAGTTTCCAAAATTTATTGTTTCCAATGCTTTTCAGCTTACCTGCCAAGAAAGCAATTCCATAACGCCTTATGATGAATGGCCAGTTCAGAATCTTTATCTGAAAACATACGTGCCAGTAATCGAGTAACGTCAAGCCTCTCTTTCTCATCGTTACTCTGAAAAATAAAACAAAATAATGTTTTTGTTAATACAAGACACTAATATTTCAACAAAACTTATTATCTTTTCATTCATTAGAAGCTAACTAGATTTAAAGAATTTTAACAAATTTTTAAGAAATTAAAAACTAAAAAAATTAATGCTGCAGATAAGGGACAGACAAATTTTTATAGTTTTACATAATAAAAACGTTCCTCATTTTCATAGTTTTCTATATAATCCTATGTAAATGAGTAGATTGTTATTATTATTCACCCTTTTTCCAGTTTTTTTCTGAGTGCTGGAGCATTTTTCAGCTCAATATTATATTTAGGCTACAAATACGATGGGTGTACCACTACCCAAAGACATTTTAAAAGGCTACTGCCAGCTGAAGGAAAGCAGACAAACACACAAGAAAGCAAGTAAACATCTATACTGGTATCGGGATTTGAACTTAGGTTCAAGGACATCAGTCTCATGGCAGGCTTCCACCTTGACTACAAGGCTATTGTTATTATTATTATTATGAAAATGAATATTATTATTATTAAAAAGAATAATTTCTTTGTTACTTAACTCCACAACTCCAAACTGCGATATTTCGAATTCCTTATCGGATATTCTTTTTTTTCAAGCTTTTTACAAAGGGAAAAGAAACCATCTTCCTTCTTCCCAAATTAAAAATATTTTAAATAACATCCATGAATTCTAAACTAAACAAAAACAAAAACGTCACATGCTCCGTGCCATATGAAGCACGAAGCTTTATTATAAATTATTACGTCCTAATTGTTCAAACTTTAAATAAAATCTTTATCTTTGAAGAATCGAAACTAAAATCAAAACTTGAATCCAATGTTTTTTCAAATAATTTCTTTAGATTTACTAACAACTATTACATTTAATTAAATATGTAATTCAACATATTGTAATTCAACAGTGCAAGACAGAGGCCTGTGGTAGAGCTTTACATTTGTATTAAGTAATTCATTCTCATCATTTACAATTATGCTACTGGATATGGTGATAATCTACTACAAATGATTGGAAGATGGCTTTTTATTAAGAGTACTGGTTAAATAATGCAAGTATGATAATGGTTGATCAATACCTACAACCAAACATGTGTAATTCAAATACCGTGATTAAAATATAATTTAGAGACTACCTAAATATTTAATTTCCTAAACCATAACTAATTACAAAGCAAACAATATAAGTAATCTTAACTATGGGAATTCAAGAAATTAAGAATACTGTTCAATTATTTTCATTTTATGCAACTGTATTAATAAGTTACCTTCAATTTGAATTCTAGCTGAGGCAAAACAGCAAGCAGGACACTGGGTGAAACCGAATTGAGTTCATAAATCAATTCGTACAGATTAGTTGCTACATCACTCTCTGATGTTTTACCCAATATTAGAGCATTGTTGAAAAACTACAAAATCAAAAAAATAAAACATTATTATATTAAAAGTATTTCATTTGAGCATAAGTTATTTAAATTACAAAAGAAATCATTAAGATTTTACAAATGATAAATGGAATGCAAATGGATAATTAGAAATTTTAAATGTAATGTTACTAAGTTTTTGAGCATGTCTCCAACACGAACTTTGCTTAGACATTCCATAAAAAAAATAATAATTTCTTTTAAAACTAAATATAATAACATGATGTTATCAATGTATGTTATTTATTATATGATCCCAAGCTTTAGCTTAACATTAAAATTGTCCTTACTAACTGGCAAGTCAAAAAGATTGGGGAAGAACAAGTTCCAAGCAAATAGTATTAAACAAGAACAAAGTATTGTTTTTTTTATCTTAAACCTTTAGAAAGAAACCTAGGCAACATTTTACGGAGTACTGAATGAACACTACAATCTGTCTGGAAGAGATTTACCCTGGGGAAAAAAAAAAAAATCTCCATTCTCCGTGACAGATCAACTTCATTTCTTACAGTCCACAAATCAGTGTCTATACAACTGAGCTTACTTATTTCAACTAATTGTGAAAAATTAAAGAGCACTAAAATGACTAAAGCTTGATTCACCTTGGAATGGAACATCTTTGCAAATGAATATAATAAACTATGAACAATAATTTTATAAAATTAATACTGTTTATAATTCAAGAAAAATACATTATTGCAATTTACTTTTTAAGCAATGCAAAAGAATCATAAATTTATCGACATACCTTAAAACTTCTTCAGTGGCCTACTATTTAAGATCCACCGAAGTTCATTAATTTAGGAAAAAAAACCTTACAGGATAATTACTACCCAAATCCAAATTCTAGCAAGGAAAACATTACTTGTAGCATATTTTTTATTGATGCATACTTTATAACAATCAAATTAAATTACGCATTTAATTATATATTTTTAACTGAACATAACCTACCGATTGAATGTAAGGCTCTATGGTGCTAGCAGTCCTCTTTAAGAGATCTCGAGCCAGATTATAGGCATTCCTGTTTTGCGATTTACGAGGCTCAATGATATTGGATAAAATTACATCAAGAAGTTCTTGAGAAACAGAATCAGCTTCACTTATTAAAGGAGACATCATATCCAACATGAAATTTTTGACTTTATTGGAATGATCATCACTGTGGGGAGAAAAAAAAGAAAAGAAAAAAGATTATTCTATTAACATAAAACAATAGTCAAAAATACATAGGAACTATCAATAGGCAAATGTGGCCCTTTGTAAAGTTAATGGTGGTTTACAAACCTACAATGATCTATCTTAATATTACTAAACAATATTTTACAATTTCGAGTATTATATATATATTTCAATGACTTTTACAAGCTATAAGATTTCCAAAATACTAAAAATAACTTTTTCGTTGAAATACACGTATGTTTTTGTGAGTTGCCATTATCTTGTACTGAAGGGCAGAATTTAAAGTATTAATAAGAAAATTAAATCTTCTGCCTGAATCTTCATATTAAAGAAATTGTGTTCCAAATGTAAAAAGTAATAAACAATCCATATCTGTTCAGAATAAGATACTTCCATAATATTTATAAATATATTGTAAAGACATCTAGTTGTTATACTCTTTTAATTCTTCTAAACTACACAATATTTCTTTTCCTTTAATAGGAAAAAAACCTGAAGAAGTTTCCTGTTAAAGGAAAAGAAATATTTTGTATCTTAGAAGAATTAACCCTTTAACTGCGCAATTAAGCTGAAATAGAGCTCCCCACAGGCGCAAAAAAAAAAAATTATTTTTTTTTTTTAATTTTTGCATAATTTTATTAATTATAACCTTTTACTTAAGGAAAAAATTAAAAAAAAATATTTTAATGACTACACTTCTGCTGATTTAACTTTAAATGATGAACTTCAGGACGTGTTTTACAAAAAGACGAAAAAAAATTTGTTTCAAAATATATTTTCAAACAGCTATTCATTTGGAATTATGTCCAGTACAATAAAAAAATCCACTTATTGTTCACCATAACTGTGTTTTTAAAATGTTTTCTTACTGTGAAAATCCCGAAAACACTGCCCAATACACAGTCCCACTCCACACTCCTGACACCATGTGCTCACTAGTTTCCTGCGCTTCTCCCTACGCTGCGTATTCATACAGACGTGACACTGTCTCTGCGGCTTGGCTCTCTTCTCCGTGGGTGGGACGAACTCCAGGTAGTGTCGTAAAATGACGTCTTTTCCCAAGAGCCAATCTGGTGCTAGGTTAGTGGGGGTCGAACGACCAGGGTGGGGTTGAGACAGAGTGCCGTATTTCGTGAATATTTGGCGCACTACAGTTAGACTGAATTCCTTCAGTGACATGCTGCTTCCAGTTTTCACGGAATGGAATCGGTATCCATTTAGAAGCATCACATCTATCAAATGAAAAAACATTTTCTTATACCACTTGACTGATTTCCTCATACATTCCACTGAACTGATTTGCATGTCTGACTTGTCTACCAATCTCATATTTTTTGTATAGTCTAGAACTGCGTCAGGTTTTTGTATAAATACATTATTCCTCCAATCTCTCTTGTCGCTTGCAACCAGTTTCCCTCGGTGAACCGTTGTTAGCATTGTCACATCGCGCTTATCGTGCCATTTGAGAGCTAACAATTGTTTCGAACTTTTGACATGGTAGTCTCCTGGCTTGCACTTTCCTGGGAACGTTGGCATACCTTTTGTATTTATTCTGACTGTCCCACATGATCCCGTACCATTATCAAGTAAATATTTACATAATCGTGGACTAGTGTACCAATTGTCAGTGTACAAAATGTGCCCATTACGTAAATATTTCTCCATCATTTTCATTACGACAGCACCAGATATGCCTAAGTCACTTTTAGGAATTTTAGTTGTCTTCCCTGTATATGTAATCATATCTAATATGATTCCCGTCTCGCAATCACATAAAACAAAGAACTTAATTCCAAATCTGTGCCGCTTTGAAGGAATATATTGTTTGAATGATAGCCTACCTTTGAAAAGCATGAGCGATTCATCTATTACGAGCTTCTGAAAGGGATTGAAGGAGCCACAAAATTTTTCCTTTAGCATGCAAAAAATCGAATCAATTTTGTGCAAGGGATCTTCTACATTTGCGGCATCATTGTTGCAAAAATGCAAAAACCGAAGAATAGCCAAAAATCTGTCTCTAGACATGTACTTCCCGAAAACTGCCGTTTCTATCAATGCATCCTTTGACCAGTACTCATCAATTGAATGCTTCTTTACATGCGGCATCAACATTGTCAAGCCCAAAAACATATACAAATCATTCTCACTACAATCATGCCAATGGCGCATTCTGGAAAATTGTAACAATGTCTGTGACTCAATACAATTATTGGCGTAACGATTAGTTTCACTTACAATGTGTTCCACGATACCTCTGTCCAAAAAAGCCTCAAAATATTCCAACAGATTGTTTTCATCGCGAACAACAAAATCACCACTTATTCCGGCGCTTGTAAAGTCAAAGTTCCATGTCGGTGGCACAAAATTTCGTCCGCTCTTCCACTCGAAGACTGGATCGGGGCTCTCTCCTCTTGTCTCATCTTCACTGGATGACTCAACAGGATCTTCAACGTCTTCATAACTATCTTCAAACTCTGAAGAAAAAACTTCTTCTTCATCGCTGAGTTCATCAAGAACAGACACTATATCTCGTGACGAAAATGGTCTCTTCCCGGGGCGGGGTCCGCGCGACGAACCTGCACGACTTTCTCTCGACATTTTTCAAGGGTTACTGAGGGTTCCTGGCAGCTACCGAAGGGCAATAAAAATATAAAGAGAACTAAAAGATG